>QFEA01002007.1:0-25317 GCA_003315975.1 Lactifluus echinatus | reverse complement strand
CTTGTCAAGGCTGGAGTAGTACCCGCCACCTCTACCCCGACGGGCGCCGGTGCTACCTCCCAAATACCAAATGACACTCATACTCAGGTTCGTGATGTTCAGACGCCCAAAGAATCTAAGGTTGAAGATGCAGGTGCTTATAGAAAGACCACTTTGGCCGAGGATGTCACTGGATGTGAGGTTCTCAAGCGCCGAGATCAGCAGGTATAATTCTCAGGTTTGTCTCACCTCTTTTCCAGACATCGTCCAAACATCGTCCATATCGATATCCTTTACGATCGTATCCCATTGCAATGTAAGCAGTGTGCCGTGACCTCTGGTTTTCCGATTCAGTACAGAGCAAGAAGGCCATGCAAGAGCACCTTGACATGCATTTCCGGCAGAACCGTAAAGCATCACAGATCGTTGGACGTGTCCACAGCCGGAGTTGGTCCCTTGGCGTTGAGGTGAGTGAAGCAGTACGACATTATACGCACAAGCCTGAGAAGAGTTTGCGTTGGACTGGATCCGTGATTTGCCTTACAGTAACGGCGAAAAAAACACAGGTCTCTCATCGCTTGTGTCATGTGCGAAGGCAGTTGTGACTGTAGATAGTGCCAAACGTGATTCTGAACTTGGTGCATGATTTGTTGTTGTACCACTCAACGATGAGGCGAAGCATGTCACATGTCCGATCTATAAGGAGGTATTTAAGTCTGAATTCAATGAGGATGACGAGGAGTAGATATGGAAGAACGCACTATAAGGTACGTAGGTCGTACAGGTGATCCGCGTTTGATTGTTGGTCCTGGTCTCAGATATATCATGCAACATGCCATACGGAAGCTTTGGCCACAAGTGAAGCCTGGCGCCCATGCCCATCACGTGTTACACCCCACGCCTGGCTTTTGAAGTTGATAGTACTAGCGGGGAGCCATATTCCCGCCGCTGAAGAAAGTGGTCCTGGCATCCACACGGTCTCTTGCAATGATTTATTTTTCGCATTCATCAGCATCATCTGGCATTTATACACTTCACCTGTAAAAGACTTGGGACTGTCACAGTTTCGCCAGCTAAAATTTGTGAGATATGAGATATAATACAGAGGGGAGGGACTAATATATATAAGGGAATAGTCCACATGCCACCATCTGTTTCCCAGTTTCCGACAACGTGATCAGCAATGAACATCGCTACTCCACAAGTTCTGCACCCAATCTCTGAGGGTAAACGGGTTGTCGTGCTTGCTCTGCTGACTAATGACGCTATCTGAGCAGACGTTCGTGTTGATCCATTGCGGGACGCTACTCTCCGTCGCATCGAGGAAGTTATCAATCAAGATGTCGAGATGCAAGCGAGTTAATTTCTCCAAAAACAGCGGGGCTGATGCCTGAAATGTTCTCATCACAGCCCTTGGCGGTGGAGGAGGTTTTCTATCTCGTCGTCGACACAAACATACTTCTTCATGAGCTTGACGCGTTGCAGCAGTTTGTGATCGACATTGAACACCATTTGCCGTTCGTTTTGCAAATCATCATACCGGGGATTGTCATCAGCGAGCTCGATAGGTGTGTAATATAATGGATTTATTATCTGCGACTTGTACTGGAGAATCTCGGACAGACAAAAGACAAGGGACGATAAAATAGCATGGGCAGCACGTCTGGCTTCGACATGGTTGCTCGAAAAGGTGAAAGAACGGCGCTTTGTGAAGGGACAAACACACGAGGAAACATGCAAAGCGTCAGGGAAATGGAATGTGAATGACATAGGAGAGCCCAAGGTAAGCATCAATTACTATCACATGGCAGCATTATAAGGCACAGTCCACTGATTGGAGATACCGTTACTCGCAGGGAGGAGGATCGGAGTTGAACGACGACCTAATTTTAGACTGCTGCCGGTATTTCACACAGCGTCCGCAGCACGGAGTGGTCAGGTATGTGGTGCTGTGTAGCGGGGACAAAAATCTGTGTGTCAAAGCGGAAAGCGTAGGTGGGTATTGATCCGCTGGGACACAACGTTTATTTACGAGTGGGGAGCGATAGGCATTAGGACGCTCAGTCCAACGAGCGGCTGGACGAGCCGCGCGATCGCCACTGCGTTATTTGCCGGAGTGTCAATGGTGCGCTTGAGTGACTTTGATGGACAAACGTCCAAGGCGCAAAGACGAACGCTTCGCACGAAGCTTGATGGCGCGCGCAGGCCTGCTACGGTCCCTACGAATTCGGATGCAATGGAGGTGGATGAGGAGCCCATTACGATTAGGCCGAGCCACCCATTAGACGTGCTCCATCTGGAGGTCGTGGAACACTTTGGGCAGTTACTACTAGGAGTGGTCGATCGGGTCGGAGGACCGGAGGTGCCCTGGCACGGGCCACAGGGCGGTCAGGTGTCGCAGCATGCTCCGAGCTGGACGAGGATTGGATTTGGTGAGTGGACGGCACGAGAAAGTGTGCGATACCTGGGAATGGGAATGGGAAGAAAGATCGGGAAACAGGGGTCAGGGGCGGGACTGGCACTGGCACTGGATAGACTGGAAAACTTCTTGATGTACCCGGACAAACACGGAGGACGGAGGGGACAGGATTGGACGCGGAGGGACTGGGAAGACTGCGTGGGGACGATGGAGGCCATCGGGAGAGGCTGGGGAGACAACGAACTGGTCGAGTCGGCGGCGGTGCTGAAGCGATTTGTAGACATGACATTCGAGCAGCGGATGAGACCAACCGGAATGTGATTGGTAATCGTCCCCAGTTTATAACAACAACCCGTCTGATTGCCCTCGTCCCTTTCCTCTCTCTCAAATGGCCATCCGGAGAAGGACACTCCATGTACTCCTCCTCATCCTCGCCTTGTTTCTTCTAGGAACTGTTCTCGTTCTCTCCTCCGTCTCGTACTATCTCTCAATACCCGACGTCGCCTATATCACCGAGGACGAAATCGACCCTTCTCTCCATTTCCCCAGTCGTAATTCCTCCCACCACCGCAGACCCGAGCGCATCCCAAGGATCATTCACCAGACCTGGAAGTCTGAGACGCTTCCAGACAAATGGAAGGTCGTGTCCGAGGAATGTCGCGCTTTGATGCCAGACTAGTACGTTCCAACTTGCCCTTCTTTCACCCTTACTCTCTGATCGCCTCCTCTTTTCAGTGAATATATGCTATGGACAGACGCAAGCTCTCACGAGTTTATTGCCCAACACTACCGCTGGTTCCTCGACACGTTTGACTCGTATCCCTATGCCATCCAGCGGGCGGATGCCATTCGCTACTTTGTCCTTCATCACTATGGCGGTGTTTACATGGACCTTGACATTGGTTGCCTCCGCCGTCTGGACCCTCTCCTCATCTTTCCTATCATCCTTCCTCATACCATTCCCGTCGGTGTCTCCAATGACCTCATGTTCGCCGAAAAAGAACACCCTTTCATGGCCCAGACCATTCACAATTTGATCACCTTCGACCATAATTGGATCCTCAACTACCCCACAGTCATGTTCTCCACCGGACCCATGTTCCTTTCTGCCCAATACGGCCTTTACAGCTCTTCCCAGCCTCTCACTCCGGAGATGCCCGGTGGCGAGGTCCGTATTCTCCCAAAGTCGCTTTACGGAAAGAATGCTAGACCAGAGGAAGCGCCGCATTCTTTTTTCTCTCATTTTTACGGAAGCAGTTGGCATTCAGATGACGCTGCGTTTATCGGTTTCCTGGGCAAGTGGGGCAAAGTATTACTCTGGATTGGACTTGTTGTCTTAATCGTCAGTTTGGTCAAACTTGGATATAGCAGCTCCAAGCAACGTCATTATGGTTTCGGGAGCGTCGGTGGCTATGACGTTCTCCTTCCTCGCTGGGTCGAGCGCAACGGTCGTTGGCACCTTGACCTGGGTTGGATCTCACTCCCTGGTCTTACGTCACCCTCGGCACTGCCCAATCGCCATCCGGATTCGATACCAGACGACGCATCCAGCCTTGAGGATGAAGAGGTTCAGCTTCTTCCACTCCCCATAGACGTTCCATCTTCGTCTTCGTCGTCCATGTCAGACGTTTCGGATGACGGTGATGTGCCTTATCCTCCCAGTGGTGTCGCACGAGGCATAGGTCACCGTGTTGCAGCCCTCTTTGGCTCTTCACAATCGGCACATCGAACCCGCCGGCGTCGGGGCGTTTTGTTTTTCCTTCCTGCCTTCAGTTCATCATCCGGGGGTGTCGCGCTTCCCAGTCACGATACTCGTCCCCCACTCACTCCGCGATCGCTGTCGCTGTCACAGCGCTCAGTACATCGGCCTGATAAGCTCCCACCACTCGCCGACCATGAGGCGGGCCCCAGCTACTCTAGGGAGGCGGCTCCCTTGGGAGCGAGATCGACAGCTTCTGCTCCACCGTCATACGACGATGTGATCGTCGCAACACACTTTCGCACGCCTTCAGGCGGCGGTGCCGAAAGCAGCGGTACACGGCGAGCACATCCTAGGTTGTCATAGGCTAATCCACCGTGGTATTATTTCGCTGCTATGCATGGGCCGTCATGCTCCATCTATCCACATATACCTCCGAGATTCACATATTCATGACCTCGCGGTAACTTATAGACATGCGCTCGCGCTTCAATGGCGCGAACAACATACCACTCTTATTCAGGTTTCTATACGTGGTTTCAGCCAGTTTCATTTTCCCACATCGACGTACCAGGTCTTTTGCTTTCTATTCCTATATTATGCAACCTGGTTGGGTTAATTCCTGGGATGAAACCCTGAAGGAGGATCCAAGACGGGAATATTTAACGTTAAATAAAAGAAACCTTTAATTTTTCCTGCCGCGTCTCGACCAGAAATCTATGCGAACCATCAAATCCAGCTTCAAGCAGCTTTCAAAGTAGCTTTACGCGCGATTCTGCGCATGTGGGCGGAGAGACCACCCATAGCAACCGCAGCGACTGCGTAAGTGACAGAGGGCCCGAATGTCCAGTAAGATGCGCAAGCTATGTGAAACATGACACAACAACACAACGATCAGTACGGCACTCCACATGGGACTCCGAGCGTGTTTACCTAACAGTGGCCCAATTGCCCGTCCGAGTTGCCCAGATGAGCGGAAGCGCCCCAGAGCCTGGCCCTTAGCCAGTTCTGGACGGTCTATAGTGGTGCTCTCCGCAGCACCTTGCGGTGTATCATCGCATTGCAATGACGCGTGCGCAGTCAGGGAATTGACAACTGTTGCGGAAGTGAACCCCATGCAGATCGCAGCGGCCTGCAGGAGTCGGACCGCCATGCCTGGGTGGGTAAGAGTAAAGTGGGGGAGCAGAGCAAGCGCGAAGAGGCCGACGGCGCAGCTGGACATGCCCCGACGCGCCATCTTGAGCTCCCCGACGCGCATGAGAGAGCGCCGTACGTAGCCGCCTTGAATGGCTGCGGACACGATTCCTATGCTGCCAATCAACATACCGTTCTGCGTGTTGCTCCAGTCGAGTACTGTCGAGTTGGACGCGGGGGAGGGAATCAACAGAGGAACGCGCGCAATCAGGTAAGAATGAGCGTGTTTACGTACGGTCGAATGTGAGAAACGTGAGCGTGAACTCGACGCCGGAGAAGATCCCAAGGAAGAGGAAATGGAGCACGCGCAGAGTCTTGAGCCTCCTGATCCGCTGCTCAGCAGGACGAACCGGGATTGTCGTTGTCTCGTCATCCTTCGCATGCCTATCGCCACCACCTCTATTTCCGTCCAGCCCGTAGTCAGTCGACGGTTCTCCGCGCCCTTCGACGCCCTGCATGCCGAGCTTCTTCCCTCGCGTTTCAGGTAACGCGACCCCGAGGAAGACGGTCTCCGCCACGAGCAGGACCAGCGTGAGAATCGCAGGAGCCGCGTACACATTGAGCTCCATGCTCAGTGGCTGCCCAAGTGCCACGGGTCGGGAGGCAAAGTAGGCGCCGATGGGCGGCCCAATGCAGAAGCAGATGGCAAAGGCAATGCCCACATGAGCAAGCGCCTTGGCTCGGTTAGCAGGCGTGGTGATGTCAGAGAGGATCGCGCTGTGTCGAGCTGAAGTGGGTCTGCCGTTCATTCATGTCCTTCAGAGGTGACGTACATGGCTAGCTGGACATTGCCTTCACTCAGCCCCCCAATAACGCGTGAGAGCAAGTATGTCGCGAATGTTGTGCTCTTTATCCACCTACAGGCACAAGCCAGTCAGTCTGCCCGAAAGCCGCTTGGAAACGTATGCGGGTACGCACACCAAAGCAGAGAGGATATTGCCGGCCATAGTGATCAGAAGAATCTTTTTTCGGCCATACTTGTCAGAGAAAGACCCGATGTATGGGGATACCACGAATTGAAGTGTTCTAATCACGTAACTGAGACATATGTATCGGATGGGATGTTTGTTCCGCTCACGAGAATACAGAACCCATGAGTCCACCTTTGCACTTTGCATAAGCTTGCGTGAAACGAACGAGCTAAGGTCGGCGTACCGAGAAGGACAATGTCCCATCGCCGTGAGTTGCGAGACGGGCGGTAAAACTGCCCGCGGATTGTTGACACCACCCATAACGTCCTCGATAAAAATCCGTGAGGATCCGATGATTCTCTCTGAATTTTGAATTATGTGTGTGAGAATATAGAGACCGACAAGGTGCGGCGCGCATACCTGAGTGTACCATTCAATGATGCGCGGAAAGAGTGGGAGCGGGATAGTAAATGCTACGTATTCGCATCAAAACTCGTGCAAAACCGGACAAGTACCAGAGCACAATTACCGAAAAGGTCCAGGACCAAAGAGAGAAAAACGACGTTCTCGACTTTCAAGTTGGCCATGGATTTAGAGAGGTGAAGTCGAAGCCGATCTAGTGCCGTAAATCACCAGCCACGGCCTTCAGTTATGTTCTACGTCGCGTGGCCTATCTCGAAAAGCGTTTGTGGTGCCGGCGTGGACTAATGATATTGGCAGTTGGCAGAGCTGACTAGCGCCGATGTTAAAAGTCACATCTATCTACCTGGGCGCTCCGGGTGCCTCCATCCACCTCGCAAGACTTAGTACTTGCGGCACCTGAAACATGGGTACATCAGAGAGAGCGACACTCATCCGCACGCAAGCTCGTCGGGTGGATCGTCGTTCTCGGGCTACTGCCTTGCTCCTACAACAATATGTAGAATCAGAAGGTAGCGCGTAGCGATCCGCTGGTCATTAGTAGTCTAACACTTATTGGTTTTGCGCTTATCCAAGTAAGAAAAGTATCCAAGTGCAGTAACGAGTCGAAAAAGGCTGGTGTCTACTGTAATTCAAAAATCTGGCTGTCTTATAAGCGGCATGCTGCAGGACAGAAAAAATGCGACCAATTTTTCGGTATTGATTTGCTGGGCTGGGTGATCCGATTATAGTCGAATTCGTTTGACGCAACAGTAGCATGTACTGTATATAGAGCGTCATTACCAATAATCCCCCTCGGAGCAACCACTTCTGTGCCATTTTATCCGTCTGAATCTAAACCACACATTGCCGACTTGATGGCTTTGACGTGTAGCTGTTGGCAAACACAAAAAAAATGGAGATGCACAAAAAGACAAAAGATTAATTTGTTGCTGATGCTTGCCTTTTCGGGATCCAACTATTTCAGGAGCTCGGAATGTCGCCAACGCCAAACGGTAGCAAGCGCATGATTGAAACCGTCATTCGTGTGTCGTGTCGTGGCCTTTTGCCCCGGAAACACCCGCTGGACACAGGACAATCTTAGATCAGATCATTCAGAATATGCCGATTGGCGCCGGAGATTTCCGGACTCGGAGCTTCTGGCATGCAGGTTTGTTCATGGGATGGATCGCATGAGATATAGGTATATCTACTTTATGACACAGTGAGCTAAGAGGTCGCTCATTTGAATTAGTACATAGCGCGAGTTGACAATAGGCACATCAAGTCAGTGAGAAGAACTGAGTATCAATTACGAAACCTTAGCAGGTGAAAGAAAGGAAAATAAAATAAAAAAACATTCACGGAACCGGAACATATCCGACTCCGACGGACGCTTGGGATATTAAACTACATGTCCTGGGCTGGGGAGGCTAAGGGTGGTATTGGATCAAGTGGTTGCAATGACTTTTACGACTCTGAACTCACCCCTCTCTCTCTAATGGCCCCAAAGGTCCTCCCACTGTTCCACCATATGTAATTCTAGAGCCCTTTCTTCGACAAACCGCAGCGCATACCCTGCTACCGTCTCAACAGGTTCTCCATTATTGAGTATCCAGTCTGTAATTAGATCTTTGTTGTAAATCTCATACTCTCCTCGCATGGGGATTGGGCCGCAATTCTGTTGGGCCAAATGGGTTTGGAAGTCCTCCTCACGGTGACCCCTCCAATTGCAAGGGAAGTAAGGGCAAAAGATCCAACACGGGAGATGAAACGAAAGGAGGTGAGGTTTCAATTCCTGTCGCCGCCGACATCGTGTATTGCATACTGGGCAATGCCATGGGGGTTGCTGAAGATGGAAATGGGATAAAGGTGTGTATGAGTAAGACAGACACCGGAATATCTATCTTACCTGGGTCTGATACGAGCTGGGATCAGAGGAATCCCCCGCGGTAGGGTTGAGTCCATCATTGGAAGACATGTTACATCCAGCGTAGGACCGAGTGTGGGCGGAAAGAATTGTCAGGGAAGGTCTGTTTGTATAACTGCATTTTGGCCGCATTTTTAAACCTGACAGAAATTGATTTTACCAAATAAAAAATAAGACCCCCGTGTGAATGTAATCGATAATGGCCATGTTTTTTGTGTGACATTCAGTAAGTAGAACGGGAAGAAGGTCGGCGTCTCGCCCAAGAGACGTGTGCCAGGACATCATTCAATTTGCTAGATCCGATCACAACAGTGCCAGGACGCATGACGTTACGTGGGTGAAAACTCCAGAATCGGAAACGAAGTTGGACTGTGAATAGATCTGTGATCTCATATCTGGCTGCTGTGAGTTAGTGGTGCGTTAGGACGTCAGGCAGTGGGCGTAATTTATAATATGTGTATATGTATGACAAGCCTTCAAGAGAACAATCCAAGGGTAAGCCCGGTACGAATCAGTATGACGATCCGAGACTAAGGAGCCAGATTGTAATATGCTTTTGATCTCAGATTTCAGACGCGATCCCTTGGCTTGGTGCCGGATTACGATAGCGAGATTGTTACAATGGTAGGTGGGGCACCGCCGGGCGGAATGTATATGACAGTTGCTTGCCAAAGCAACGGCAAAAAAGGCGCCATTGCGACAAATTCACAGGTCAGTTCGAGAGATGGGTACAAAAAGAAATCAAATTTGGGCAGTTTGAGCCAGAGTGGATCTGTCGTGTCGTCCTCTGTGAAACGGACAGTTGGTCTGAACGTTAACGTGGCCCGTGAAGTTTGATCGGAGACGTACGGTACGGTATTGTTCTGTCAAAATGGTTGATCAGTGGAGTGGATAACCAATATTTCTCGAAGTCGGTCACATCTGGGTTCGTTACGCGCGGCTACAGTAAAATTGCCTGTAGTGTAGAATCAGCTTATGGTCAATAAATAATATAAAATAAACTCCTCAAATCGGAAGTAATTACCTATTCCATATTTGGATCATGTGCCATGTGGTGGCGATTCGGCGCTCATTTTGCTGCGTTGGTTTGATGTACCGCTCGTTCGATCGGTGCCCAGATTCATCGAGGCAATTTTACGATGGTCAAGGAGTGCCCAGATGCTCAGATACGCGAGAATGTTTCAGGATCCGTATCACCCATGCTAGCCAGCCGGTACACATCTCCTTTGATCGACCGGTTGCACGGACCTGCCAATCACCTGGTGTTTTCATACCAGAAGAAGCTACTCAAAACTCTCGAAAATCCTTGTGTCCATTATAGCGATTAGTCATCATTCCAAACCTACGGTTTGGTCGCGGCGTTATTCAGAAAATATTTTGGGGTAGCTCTCTCCGCCGTTCGGGGATCAGATTGGCTGTTGGCTCCGACCGCTTGCGAACCATGGTCCCCACTTCATGCATAAACTCCACAGAAGGAGAGTTCATTTTTAAGGGCTGTGCATCGAGGCTGTAGAGCAGACTCAGACGACTCATGTTCGACTTATCTGGCGTGTATCTTCCGAGGATTCCACGCCCGGAGATAAGTTAGCGCATTACGTCGAGTGGCCAGGTAAACAAGTATCGTCTATCGCTACCTGATAAATCGCTTGTCTACACAAAATAAAAATCACGTAGGAGAGGGATGTGGAAACAAAAATAATCAATCAATCAGTCGCTTGCCGACTTCAATAAAATGGAGGCGTGTTGCAAATTTTCGTGGATGCTTTTATACCCTTCCTCTGACACATATTCTGTGTGTTTATCACTGCCTACTTGACTATGTGCAATTTACCTATGCTATACACCAATTCCTGTAATTGGTATGTCATCGCCATCTACGCCTTTGAATTGCTGATCCTCAGAGGCCTGAGTCAAACCGCTTTGGAAATGCGAACTTGTGTCGGTCTTGGTTACCTCTCGTAACGCCATGGTCGCATAGGCGGCAGTCCCAAGAATGAGCTGAACCTGAAGGGCAAGGAATCGACCATCGGGGGCAGGTGCAGGAGGGTCGTAGAAAAGTAGTTTATCTTCGTCAGACTGTGCTAGTGGGACGTCTGGGTCTGTATATCGTAGTACAGACCACGACAATTCCTTTGGCAGATGTACGATGTTACGGTAGGAGCCGCTAAGCATGTAGTCCCTGTAATTATTTGACCGTAAAACGGTACATTGTCAAAAAGGCACCGAACTCACTTTTGGCGCCGTTGGAAATTATCTGGATCTAGCCCATCCCTAAGGAAGTACTCTCTGTACCTCTCGCCCAGTACGCCCCCAGGGAAAGCAACATCGTTTCCCGGTAGTGGCATGACAACATCGAATATCGAGTAGTTGTCGATATCCTCTTCAGTAAGAGTTTTCACCCGGGGCGCCTGCCAGGGTTTTTTGTTGTTTTTGTGCCCCGCAGATGGTTCCTCTAAAATAACGGGTATTGGTGAGACCGAATAGCAGCCGGGGATAGCCACGGACCTACATCCGCGCCAGGCCGTGTGCTAACTTCACCATCTTCTACGGCCATGCTGGTACCACCTTCGGCCTGTTCGGCCGTCCCAGATTCGAGGACAAGGTCCCCCGGAACTGGTTTGTTCGGACCCCAAGTCTTGATGCGTTCGGAAACGATCGCATTCCATACATACGACTGGTACGCATGAATATACATCAACCTTAAGTTCCTTGGGATCTGTCGGCCATGATACTCAAGTGAGCGGTACAGCAATCGCAAGAGATGAGACAACATGCAGTCGAAAGAGCACCATATGCATTCCGAGTTTCCCCATGCTGTTTCTTGTAGCTTTCCAGGATGCATCGTTCTGCCACTACCCTTCGGGGGAGGAGCTCAAGAGCTCTGTCAAGATCGCCATCATCGAGCCACGCGCGTCTACCCGCAAGTACATCAGGATGTTCACCAGGGCGAGGTCGAAGGATCAAAGAAACGGCAAGATGCCAATCAGACTTGAGCAAAGCGAGTCCGATACAGTGCGTAGGGATTGCAGCTGTGCCAAAACGCTGCATGCCTGAATCGAGTTATTATAAGAGCATGATTTTGCGCAGCCACCAGCGAGGATTTACCGTAATAATTAATGAAACCATGCTCTTTGAGAGAGATCATGGCCCGATTGAGCGTTTCGATGGAATCGACTTGTACATTTCTGTGAGTAATTTAAGGATAGGGACGCCATAGTAATTAACAACACTAACCTCAAAGTGATCACAAAGGCATTACCTTTCAGCATTCCGAGCTCAAGCGCTGCTTTTCGATAAGTAAGATCCGCTATCCGCACTCCGCGCTCTCCTCTTTCACGAACTGCATCATCAGCGCTATGCCGCGTAGGCACGCCATTGGCAAGTTTCCAGACGTCCTCCACCGTCTTAGTACCGCGTCGTAAAGCTACACGTTGCACTGTCACTCCCCGCTTGTCCTTGGTGCCAGCAGTGGAAAGGTCTTTTACAGAGACGTGAAGGGTGCGGGCAAGGTATTGTAAGGCGTCCTGCGTGTCCCGGTTTGTTTTTTGAAGTGTGAAATGTATGTACGAAGGATAGATGCCCCGTGGGGCACGCTCGGTACGGGATCCCCCTAGGGCTTGCCTGCGTTAGCGACGTTTGACATAGGAATGGGGTTAGCTACCCCCTCTTCCACGACTCCCTCCGTTCCCTCTCCTGGCCCAACGGATAACGATTTGCGACCCATCGCTAGCGTTCGCGGGCTCGCTCATGTCAGTTTCGCTGTCCAACTTCCCGTTAAACAGCTCCCGTATGGTTAGGTGGAAACTAGTGCGTGTTTGTTTTGAAGCGATAGGCTGTGGTGCGGGTCATTTATAAAACACGACCAAGGAATTGGGAGAGTACGCACCTCGGATAACACTTTTCGATGATCCTCGTGGAGTGGCGTTCCTCTCCGCCCTCCCCGGCCTCCTCGACCACCCCTGCCACCTCGGCCTCTCCCTCTTTTGCTACTCCCGTTTTTACCTTCATCCTCTATTCTCATTTCCACTCCCTCTTCGATAGTGGGCGATTCGGAAATGCGGCTGTCACCGGCCTTGGCGGCCAGCCGCCCGGCCCAACCCAAATCACTCACGAATGGAGGGTTGGGACCCTCAAGAAACATCTTCTTGACCTCTTCTATTTTTTCCGCGGATAAGAACGGAGCGAGACGAGTCGTGAACAAGTCCGGCCATGGTATCTTGGGCAAACTGGAGGAAGTCTGCTCAGTACCTTCTCCGCGAGTTGTATCGAGAGCCGCGGTAGACGCGTCTGCGCCAGGTTCTGCCTCTGTGTTTTTGGGGGCCTTGGCGGGCTCGGGAGATGGAGCATCCATATGGACCTCGGATGATGTTTGGTCCTTTGCCTTTTTCACAGGGGGCTCTCCTAGGGATTTAATGTGAACGACATTGTAGTCCTGGTCAACTTCAAAGACTAAGAAGTCAGTGAACCTTCGAGTGTTTAATGACATTTTACGTAGACGAGATGGATTATAACCCACCTCTGTTTGATTATCCCAACTATTTTCGGGACGTCCTTTGCGATGTATTCAGAGATACCCACGTCGGTCTCAATGAGACGAATAATGGCACCACTTTCATCCTGAAGAGGGGGGGTCGTTCCAAGGAGAGAATGGCTTGAGGGCAGGATGGTTTCCTTTTCATTCGCAGGTAAGGGTACAGACGAGTCCGAAACAGAACCTTGATCGTTCAATTCTTCAATGGTATCATCCACTTTTAACCTTTTCGATAGTGGTGCTTCCGGAGTCCCATCCAAGGACTCGTGCTCGCGCTCGCGGAGCGAAACTGGGCGCATTGTTATAAGGCGGAAGAGGAGAGTGCAAAGCGTGACGCCGGGGCGTTGCTCCCAATCTGTGATAAGATGGCCGCCTATCTGAACACTTATACAGACCGCGCAAAATATCACACAAATCCTGCTGCGAAACGGCTCCTCGAAACGATAGAAAGAAAACAGTCGAACCTATGTGTTAGCGTCGACGTAACATCTTCTCAGGACTTTCTATCCGTCATCGATAACGTTGGTCCATATGTTTCTCTCATAAAGGCAAGTTTCCACCGACCACCGACACTTTTTATTGGCCTTGTGTTAAATGGTACTGACGATCTTGAAGCTAGACCCACATCGATATTATTGAGGACTTTGAGCTTTCACTCATTCATCGTCTACAAGAGCTCAGCGCCAAGCACGACTTTCTGATATTCGAAGATCGCAAGTTCGCCGATATTGGTAAATCAACATTGTCTGCCGATGCAGTGAGCTTGAGTTAACGCATCCCCCTCCCCTCAAGGCAGCACCGTCGCTTTGCAGTATTCCTCCGGAGTGCACAAGATCGCAACATGGTCACACATCACCAATGCCCATCCAGTGCCTGGCCCATCCATAATTAAAGGACTGGCGAAGGTCGGCCTCCCACTTGGTCGCGGTCTTCTCCTTCTCGCAGAGATGTCGACAGAAGGCGCTCTGGCTCGTGGCGCGTATACCGAGGATGCAGTGCGAATGGCACGCGACTCTCGCGACTTTGTTGTCGGTTTCATTGCTCAGCACCGCATGGAAAGTGTCGGTCTTCTCCCGGAAGAAAAGCTGAACAAGACAGAAGACTTCTTGATCTTGACACCCGGCGTGGGATTGGACGCTACCGGGGATGGACTGGGCCAACAGTATCGTACTCCAGAACAGGTCGTCGGAGAAAGTGGATGTGACATTATCATCGTTGGAAGGGGGATTTACGGCAAGCCCGGAAATATGGAATTTGGCGAGATTCAGAGGCAGGCGGAAAGATACAGAAAAGCTGGTTGGAATGCCTATCTCCAACGCTTGAACCATGCGCGTCATTAGATTGGACGACTGGCCCATTGTCAAGGCAGGATAGACGCTAATAAAATGCGTGATACACTCGAACAGAATACCCGCAAGGTCAAGCTCCCCCATCTGTTTCTGCCTTTCGCCTTTCTTCTTCCTATCTGGCTTCCCTCTCCTCGACTTCAACGACTTCGATGTCTAATGGGGACATCAAGATGGCAGCAATACCAGTAATTTTATTGAGTTCTTCGAGCAGAACCATCAGTAGGCATGGTCTATCCGACGATATACAATATGATACATACGTTGTCCGCTTTCATGCATACTGGAGAATATGAGGACCTCTCCTCGTTTCTCTCGCACATCCTCCACGAGCATAACATATCTTTTTCTAACTTCCGGATCGTTCGCCCGAAATAGTTCGTCAGAAATGAGTAGTGTACCAACAGCGCCTCGGCCAACTGCGAGGGCTACGTGATCTGGGCCATACCACCTCGCTGCTCGTCAGATGTTCGCATCTTGAAGAAACTAGGGGGAGAGCAAATCAGGAAAAGTGCCTCACACCGAGACATACTCGTACCTGTTGAGCATAAGGCCTTCTCTGGCAAACTTGGAGATAAACAAGGAACAAGGGGGGACTGAGTGAGAGATGCCCCCCAGCCCCCAGCTAAAGTGGAGAGAAGAGCAAACCTCGGGACTCTTGAGAACCTCTACCAAACTATGCACGTGTGGACTGTTCACATGCACGCGCAATTTCTGTCGCACGCCCAGCAAGACCTTGTTTCCCACCTGCGTCGCTTGCGCCATAATATAATCGAACACGGCATCGCGCACCCACCCGGGACTCGCAATCACAATCGCGCGAAGGGTGTGGATCGCATACGGGATCTGCCGTAGGAAACGACTGATAGAGCGTGTCATAGAAGCGTGCGAGACCCTTTTCGTGGGAGGTCGCAGAGCCGGCGCGCTTGCGCGGAACCGGCACGTCGATGCGTTGCAACACGACAATCATGTGCTGGGAGAGTAGACAGAACGCTGCCGTGCCTGTCAGTGGGTTCGTGTTCAGTAAAGTATTCGCAAGCGGCATGAGTCAGTATGAGATTTTTGCCCGACCTTCGCCGCAGACGATGGCGCCAACCTCCGCCCCGCGGCCGGGCTGAGACGCCTCCTCGACCCGCTCTTGAGATATACTGTCCCACTCTGCCTTCTCGATCCGGACGTTGCGATTCGCCTCTATGTCCAACGTGTGGAATGCGCCCATCTTGACGTGGTCATTCTCTTCTACCACGCGCGCGTCCTGTGATCTGCAGAGACGCCGTGGGTTCCACAGGCGGCGATGAAATAAGACCTCCAGCTCCTGTCGTCGGAGCGAGCGGGGGTGTGAATGATATTCGAGTTACTTGAAGAGTTAGCGTTGTGCGGACGCGGTGCGACTCGGATGACCCAGTTGCTGAGATGTTTTGAGCAGAGGTAGGAATAAGACATGAAGCATCCATCTGCAACGCGTACCGTATTGCAGGGGCTCGTACGTTGTCACCCTAACTCTAACTCTGAACGTTCGGCGAGGGGAGCGGTACGGAGAGTATTGAGGTTGTACAGATGCCACATGTCCTCATCCTCTTCCAGACGGACTTTGATGTATCCCTAGACACTGCTCGAAGATTTCCTTTAGCACTGCGTCGCAATGTAGACACGCACTGAGCCCTTGACGATATGCTTCATCCTCGCCGAGCTAATTTCCCGATCCGGCTATTTATTAGGCGACGCGCGCTTACGCCTAATTATACGCCCCATGTCGGCCTTCAGCTTCAACGACGACACCGCGCAGTGAGTCTCAGTCTTCTGCCCCTCTAACATCTTTTTTTTTATTATTTTTTTCAACTTAGCCCGCGCTCTCAGAACGCCAAGGTTGCTTATCTCACTTCTCAGCTTGTCGCCGCCTCCTCTTCAGCGCCCAGCTCAGACCCCGACGCCCTTGACGAAGAAGAGCTCTTTGCAGAGCTCGAGGCAGAAATCGAAAATGACGACGGGCCTCTTCGAGAACAAGGGCTCAAGGAGCTTCAGCGCGAGTGAGTGAACTGGCGATCTTTTATTTTAGCAAATTCAATACCGATAATTGATCTGACTGATGTTGGATTCGGTTGCCGCAGGATGGAACGCATGAAGCAGATGCGGGAAGAAATGCATGGAAAATATACTGAGCTGACCGATGAGAAGGAAGTCGTCCGTGCGAGTGCGTAAGTTCTCTCGCGTGCCATATATACCTAGTCCCGACCCCGAGCGTAACGGCTATACGACAGTTCCGAGCCGCTATGCTTGATCCACTTCTACCATAGCAACTTCCGCCGCTGTGAAATCATGGACAAGCACCTAGCAGTTCGTGTATCTCTCTTGCCGTTGGGTCTCGTGGTCTGATCATATCATGTAATACAGGTGCTTGCCCCAAAGTACTTCAACACAAGGTTCTTGCGTGTTTTTGTAGAGAACGTGCCTTTCCTTGTAGAAAAGCTGGGAATCAAAGTCCTCCCTTGTATCATATGCTTTATAAAAGGCATCTCGAAAGATAGGCATGTGAAGCGACTAGCAGTTCTCTTCCTTGCCTTAATCTCGCGCAACAGAATTATTGGCTTCGAGGAACTTGGAAATGTGGATAGTTTTAGCACCGCCACCCTGGAGCTCCGACTCCTACACACAGGTCCTATGTTCATCGTGCTATCTAAATATATGATTGACAGGCGTGATTGCAGGCGTTATACAAAAAACCTCCGACATCGCCCCCGTTGTCAAGCATGCCCGAGCTGTGGTATCCCGCGGAACTCGTCTACGTCAAGATCGCCGCGATGATGATGATGATGACTTTGATCTTTGAGTACCATACGCGCCCGAGTCGCTTTGAGACAGTTTCCGACTCGGGGCTGCACGCAGATAACCTAATTAGCTTCGATCACCAGGATAATGTGTCGCTCATCCTAACGATGAGGTCTATATGATTGACCCGGTATTCGTCAGAAACGAGGCTGGTGCTATCACTGTTCAGCTCAAGCACTTGCTATAGAGGCCTGAGTTACTTTAACTACCATGAGGGCACTGCGTCTTACCTTCGTCTCTTCGTATGTCCCCCAATGAGGCCCTGGGCAGAATCAGGAATAGGGGCTAGTGACAATGCGGTACTGAACGTACGGTTCGTTCCCTTGCTGTCGTTTGGCGTCAAGGAGACCGCGAACGAGATCCAGTAATCCATCACAACACGACTTAGCTGTGCAGCTTTTGGTGGTCCAGTTTTGCACAGGTTGCTAAAGAGATATGGTAGTTCGCTTCCATGGGCAACTCCGAGAGCTGGGTCAGTGGCCGGCTGGGAATCTGTAAAAATGTAAGCATAGGACGGAGCTGATGCTGTTTCGCTCCAGAAGCGGCGTTGGGCTTGAAAGAATATGTCCCCGACTGGCCAATAAGTACATCAATGATGGGCCAATCAAGACGAGTGAAATGCCGTACTTATCGCGGCTCCTCGCTTATATCCAGGCCCCGAGCCAAATGTCTCATTTCCAGTGCCGAACGGCGAGCCAGCACTGGGTTCATCTGGATAGAGTGCCATCAATTGGTTCAGCCCAGCGGTAAGGGAATCAGGACCAGACGGAGATGGTGTAAAGTTGGTGTTCAGCCAAGTTGCGATATCTTGAGCCTGAAAGTCACGAGAAAGGAAAGTTGTTCCTGAACTAGTATTAGCATGCGCCGGTTAACATGGGAGAGAAAAAACCTTCGTCGAGAACCGTTCCAGCTATAAATGGCACTTGTCCACCCGCGCCGCTCTCTAGTCGTTTCGCGGGCGAGTCGGGTAGAATGCCCTGCGGGCCGTCAAGAACAGGTCGAAAAGGGAATAATTCTATGGCCATTGCAGCATTCAGACCGGCACGGAGATCAGATGAGCTGGCGGACATGAGGCAAGAGAACGTGTTGTTTGGCGATAGCGAGTCCGTCCTACAGGGCTGTGTATTCGTTGCAAAGAGCATCCAGGAAGGAACTGCCCGGTAGGCATCGAAGATGGGAAGAGTAGATGCCATTCCCGATTGAAAGATCTACACCATAGTCATCGGGTGAAGTATGGAAGTACGTCCCTGGCTGAGGGACAAATACGTACAGCAGCTCTTGCGACAGTGGTAAAATTCTCGTTGAGGTAGTGAAGAGAAGTAGACACTGCTCCCGCACTCTCTCCAAAAACTGTGACCTTTTGTTCCACATTTTACTAGCCGTGGCGAGGCGATGGCAGGTAAACCCACCTTGCTGGGGTCACCGCCGAAGGATGCAATGTTATTCTGAACCCATTCCAGGGCGGTCCATTGGTCATGCAGGCCAAGGTTGAGAGCAGCCTCTGTGATAGCCTCGGGTCCTTGAGGGAAGCCAAGGGGCCCGACACGGTAATTCATAGAGACAAAAACGATCGGCGTTCCCTGTCAACGATGTTCGTCTTTCGGAGGGATTCCTGGCCTAGTGAGGTGCTTACACGAGCCACTGATTGTTCGACGAGAGGAGCTCCGTCATATAGTGAAGATTCACCACCTAGTTTGTCACATGTGGATCAACAGGACTCTGCCGTGGTCTATCGATCACTCACTATAGAATCCGCCTCCGTATATCCAGACCATGACGGGCAAATGTGAGTCTTTGTTAGCACTGGACGGCCGGAATACGTTAAGCGTAAGACAGTTTTCTGACATGTCCGCATCCGAATCCTGTAAAAAAGGAGATGTATTGGCTCTGAATGAGAGGGCAGTGGTAAAATGAACTTGCAGGCTGCAGACATTTGAGACCATAGTTTTGGGCATCGAATGATCGCAAGGGTGCAAGTGAGACTTTGGCCCGAGGGAGAGTAAATCGAAGTGGAGGCTCTGCAAAAGGGATACCTGAATGTGGGGGATGTGAGATGGGGATTTAACAGGGGCATGAGTGCGAGAACGACCGCCGAAGAAGTCTAATTTTGATTTTGAAGATCGGAGACGTTTTCCGACAAGAGTGGTACCTCTAAGCTTCACCTTTGGAGGACCAGCATGGCCGAGTAGCCAGCTTGTTAGAAATATGAAGATGGCCCAAAAGCCGAACATCAACATGGTAGCGAAGCGACATCATATCCATATCAGCAACATTACATTATATTTATTCCGACTAATGATTTTCAGATCCCCTAGAGGTAGAGCCTTCCAAAAGGCCATGTCTTGACCACCCTTTTACCGTTGTCAGAGTGGGCCCTCCAGAGGTTGCTGCCGCCGCCGATACCTGGGAAGACTCTTCAGAACTTAGGAGGAACCTGTCACGACCACGACAAGCTCTCCAAAGACAGGAGATGCAGTGGCGTACTGGATGAGAATGGAAGACATTGGGAAGTGAGACGCCTGGTCCCCGACCATTCCCCTTCTAATTTCTGTCAGTCTATGATAATTGCGCGCTTGCACAGGCCTCTGCAAAAGGCGGTCGAAAGCCACATCTCACTTATCACCTTTTTTTATTTTTTTGAGCCCACGAGACTGTATCGCTCATGGCCGAAGTCCTCGCCGAATTGATTTTACTCTCCTCAACCTCTCTAGATCTGTTTTCAAGGCCGTATCTACTGACGTACCTCACATGTTATCTCATTTTTGCGATCAGTGAAAGCCGCTTGGCTATTTGCTAAGAGCTCCAGCTCGACATCACTGTTTGCAAACTTGCACATGACAACGGAATCCTCCCTACCTTCATCCATGACAAGTTGGTCGTTGAGCCAGCCCCGCTCTCCACAAAGCAGGGTAAACCATATGTAGTGCGTTCCTGTTTGTTCAATGAAAGACACCCGTAGACCAAAGGGTATCAGGTTCATTCCCCGTTTCAGCGCCAGTAGTTGTCTACGATAAACGAGCCGGCCAATAACCCAACATTTGTGAGGAATCACCCAGTATTTGGCAAGATTTTTAGAAGAAAAGTTTCCTCTTACGTCGAGGGGTTTCATGGCTATTATTTGGCCCGCCGGAACAGATGCAGCACGCAAGGTATGCTTGATTGTATAATACTGACAACAAGCCTTGATTTCACAAAACTAAAGATGCTTCACCACTTCCTCCACACAAAGTCCTGAAACACTCATTTAGGTCTTGCAGACCCTCTAGAAAGAGGTGAAGAGAGTCCCGAGAAACGAAGCAGAGCACTGGTCTACAAAGTGAATAGAGGCCGCGCTGACCGGGATACCACTGGAACATTTATACTTACTCATGGTAACCCTTTCTACAGCCCTTACCTTTGCTGCGGGTATATCCCCGCGAGAGAATGTATACGTGCTGCGCTCGGGCTTCTTGGGACTAAGAAAGTGCAAGCTAATCGAGACCCTGGAGATTGGTAGTTGTTTATGTCATTCATCTAGGTGCATCTGCATCTGAGATTCGAAACCGTCTAGCGTGGCGCGAATTTTACACGCATGTGCTTGCTGCCTTCCCACGTGTCTCAATGGGACGTCCATTCCAGGAGAGGTATGCGGATTTGCAGTGGGAGATAAACCCTGAACAGTTTGAGGTTTGGAAAGACGGTCGCACTGGAGTGCCAATTGTCGACGCTGCAATGCGACAGGCCAACTCAATGGGTACGTTAAACCATCACTGTCTACGGGTAAAGTTTGAGTTCCGCCACTGCAGGCTGTGTGCACAATCGCGCGCGGATCATCGCTTCAATGTGTCTCACGAAAGGTCTTTTGATGGACTGCTGAGAAAGTAAGCGAACTTGCCGATTTCGTCCTAATCTCCGCATATCAAATAAGTCTTCCTTCACAGCACTTCATGTAGTAGTTCACAGGTGGCGATCTCGCCTCGAACAACAGCAGTTGGCAATGGAGTGCGAGTACTGGCAAGTATCCACAACCATATTTTCGCATCTTCAACCCTTACTCTCAGAGTGAAAAAGACTGACCCAAGCGGTGATTATATTCGCACATTCGTTCTCTTAGCAAGGTTTTTGGACCGGAAATGCATAAACCCCCGGCCAAGCTTGTGCCCGAGACAGTTGGTTGACCATAAGGAGGCGCGGGATAGGGCGCTGAGACGCTACAAGAACCATTGTCGAAGTAGCTTTTAGTGTGTGATCTGTTCGCACACCCCTATCTGTAATTTACTAGAAGTATTACAGACAACGTGCTTCTTTCCAACTTTACATAAACAGAGACGATGGTGTGAACACCCTGCCAATTGACTTAAACAGGTTAAGGGTGTGAATGTCTGTATTGACGTTATCTCCAATTGCTCAAGCTCAAGCCTGTCTATTGACCTTGAGAAAACGTCATTAGGAATGGTATATATACCCACTATGAAATAGTTGCAGCAAGGATATCTGTTTCGGGGCATGGTTTGTCATAGAGTAATGCACAGGACTTGCACAAACGCATGTTTGATAGGAGCGTGTAACCTATGGGAGAAGGTGGGTTTAGCAACTTCATAAACCCGAACGGTTGTGAAGGTCGCCTATCGTTCGCGGTTTGATGTGGAACAGTGACGACAGCAGCGATAGGCCATCCTGCTACCTGTCCTATTACATATCAGATGGATGCGATGAATAAATTCTGATTAACGAATGAAAATCAAATTCACCTGTGTACCGATGTAACCAGGGGCGGACCACACGTAGATGAGATGTAAATAAATCCATTGAGGATGGCTGTAGTGAAACCTGTTGATGGTAGTTGTAGATTCGACGGCCTCATCGCCTCGCAGTGACATCGATGATAGGTTCCAACGGAACACAGGTTGGGCATCAATCAAATCTAGCACAACGCTTAGGGTGTGACACTGCAAAGTACTGCAAGCGCAGATCGTGACAGCAATACACTAGTTTTGTGTCACATCGTGACATTGTTCATGAGACAGCTTGTTACATATTACAGCGTGTCAATGTTGGTTGCAAGGACAAGATCCTTGTAGGGGTTCTACAACAAGAGACAGTCCGAGGTGCCCACGGACAACGTTAACAGGGCATGGGACACGCGCGAGGCATCGTAAGCGACACACACGCGTTAACGTTAAGGGGGGGTATAACGATTTCAGAGAGTTGGATCCCTGTCTGTCCCTGGTCTTGTTCTATTGGACCAGTGAGCGGACGAGCCGTGATTGCGTGAGAAAATGTGATGCGGGAAAAGGGATCCCTTTGTGCCCTTTTTGAGAAAAACTTGGAGCGATGCCCGATATAGAACAAACAGGTTACCGAATTTGTAGGGCTGGTCTTGCCTTGCTGATGCATGATGGAAATATAAGTATAAGACCCAGCTCAGTTGCTGTCACCGTCTTCCCCGTAGGTCTTCTCTCCTCACCACTCTATCACTTTCCAATGTCGTCCAACATGTCCTCCTTCTCCCTCTTCCCCACCTCTACCGCCACACCTTGTGCCTTTGGCCTCTTTGGGCAGGACCCGCGCGAGACACACAACACATACGGGGACCTGGTTGCCCTCGTTCGTCAGTCGCACGACCATTCTGCGATGAAAACGAGCCGCACCACCACCAATCGTCCTGCCGTCAGCTCGTTCTACCAGAGCCTGAGGAGATTTATGAAACGCCAGTGAATGGAACACATTCATCGCTTCCACCAACAATCCCCCTACTGCCTCATCACCCACCTCTACCTCGCCTCCCATTCTGTATTGGCCTGTAGCGCCTATCACTGCATGTCTTGTACATGCATCGAAACTGTCCAATGGCCGATGCCAGCCGTCGCATGGCGCGCGTCATGCCCCCACTAGAGAACCCACCGATCTAGACCATTACCATTACATCCCGCGAGTCGGACAATTTGCATAGCTCGCGTCGATGTACAAGTATCCATGAACTCTTTTCAGCATAACTACATATCCAATGGCCATTATCATTATGCGCAAGACTCGTTTCTCTTCATAATATAGGCTCCATGTCCCTTCCCGCTCGTTTATGCACTTTCTTTCCTTTCACACCGGCCAATGATTTTTGTTTGTATATATGTATCTTATTTGGTCCTAATTCTGTATTCGTATCGTCCTCTATAGTCCAGTCCAAAAATTTGTGTGTGCTGTAATACGACTTGATTCTCAAGGTAAGGGTGTGGCCATCGAAGGATGCCTGAGCCCAATGCCCGGATAATGCGCCGTGCGAATTCTTGGCCGCAAGGAACCTGACTGAGGAAGTGAGGGACACAGGAACAACGCCGTGCGAATCACAGGAGGTACAGTTTACTGCGAACTACACTAACTACACTAGGATGGACAGGAAGTACAACTTAGTCCAAGCCCCTGTCGTAGAGAATCAACGAGCTCCGAATCATCGGTATCACCATGTAGATCAAATATATTGACGCCTAGGAGGCCAAGCTCCCTTGCATATGACGCCTTGAGGCGTAGGCTTTCGCCATCGTCGTACGTGACGACCTGGGCCCCAGAATTGGAGTGTAGAAACGGCGTCCCCGAACACACGTCCCATTCGCGTGTGAACCCACCGCAACCGATATAGGGCCCGTTTCCGTTTCCGGTCGTTGGTTTACAGAGTATGCCCTGGCGCACGAGCGTACGGAATTCCACCTGCCCAAGATCTGTACCCTCATCTGTGACTGCATGTACGTGGAGCGGTGGAGCATTTTGGTCGCGCTGACGCAAGTGTGTCGCGTTTGAACTTGAGATGTATCCGTATGACGGAACACCGAGAACAAGCTTGTTCGATGGAAAGCCCGCACCAGTCCACGCTTTTATCGCAGCTTTGGCACTAGCTGACGGAAGTGTAGAGTTTCCGCAGACGTCTGCGAGTGGCGAATTCGGTCCAGGGTCGGATGAAGCTGAAGCCTGATGAAAGAATACCTTAAAGGAGTGTCATGCAAAACCCACCTCTCCACACGTCGTAATTCATAATCAAAACCCAATCGAGAACTTCCACAAAAGCGCGAACATCGTCCATGGGTTGTCCATTTGCGCCAGCAAATGTTGTAGTTTGGACCGCAGCACTGATTCGGGCTGCACGAGGAAGTGTGTCTCGCAGTAATTTGAGAAACTCGAGAAAGTGGTCGGTATCTTCTGGGTCAACGTAATTTAGTGAATCACCTGGCTGACCAGGATATTCCCAGTCGATGTCGATGCCGTCGAGGTGATACTCGTTATAGGCGCCTACGATGTTGGTGACAAAACTTCGGCGATTGGTGTCGTTTGCAACAGCACGCGAGAACCAACTGAGGTGAGAGCAGATCAAAGCACCACAATTTGGCGCGAGTGAAGATGCACGTACACGCTACCACCCCATCCTCCGAAGCTCAACTTGACCTTCTTACCCTGTTTGTGCGCGACATTTACCAAACGCTCGAGGACACTAGGGGCTACATCAGAGCCATCCCAATCGAGTGCAAAGTCCTTATTTGGCATTGCAAATGCGAAATCTATCCAGTCAAAGCGCGAAAAATCGATTTTCTCAGGTGGGAAGTCATTAGATACCCAGCTGGGGTAGTACGCCATCATCAAAGGTGTCGAAGGAGCGCTTGTGGTATCGTGGGTGTTGTTAAGTAGGACGATAGCCGGACTGGGATCAGATGCAACGGAGCCGATGTCAATAGCTCCGGGCGCCGGCTGGGGGCCCTGGGGTAGGAAGTATGCGGGGCTTCCAAAAGTTGGCGGAGATGTCGGAGCGCCGTTAGTCCAGACAGCTGTCTCAGCTACTATGACAGAAGGAGGCACTGGGACGGTAAAAAGCTCTGTGCCTGCACTGAAGTTATGGCCCACAAAAGCCTGGGGAAGACTATCGAGCATCTGAGGTGGAACTAAGGGTAAAGCAAAGGACGGGAGGAAGAAAGACGACAGCCTGAGAAGCCGAAAAACAGTGCAAGACATATTCTCAACGAGATCGAGATGACAAGACAAGATATCAATCACCACCGGGGTGCCAAAACACAGAGAGAGAGGGAGAGAGAGAAAGACAAAGGTGCACACAGCACTGCACGGC
>QFEA01001994.1:0-23628 GCA_003315975.1 Lactifluus echinatus | reverse complement strand
TAAATGGATTTAAAAAAAATAAATTAAATGAGTGATTGTGGTCATCACCCTTGCTGCAGATGCATGCCCCTGCTGGCCATCGCACTGCTGCAGCGAAGTCTGTTTTCTTATAGCACGTCACGAGAACTGACATACCTGTGAGTCCGTAGAGGGATTCGAGGAATTCCCCAAGAGAGAGAGGGAAAGGGTGGGAGGAGAGGAGAGAGAGGAGAGACATGAGTATCGAGACGAGCCGGCCAGATACGAGACTTTGACGCGGGCATATACGAGCCGGTCGACAGAGAGCAGAGGGGAGATGCGATGGTAGCAGAATTCTTGACGTCCGAGTTGAGGTGAGGTCGTCGGAAGAGATCGCGCAGGCGTTAAAAGACGCGAGAGAGGAAAAAGGCAGAAAAGAATAGAGACAAGAAGAAGTGAAAGAGCATGCATCGAGTTTTGAACAACTGGAGCTCCTCACTCCCTGAATCGCCAGCCTCTTCCCAGAGGACGTTAGCTAGCTTATTGCGTTGGCACTGGCGAACCGCGTAGAGTAGAAATATGAGAAATGCAGACAAAGGGACAGAAAGCAGTCACTCTGTCGAAAATTTGAGGGATACGAACAGCATACTGGACGTAAAATGTGGGAGTTCGCGACCTTCAAGAAGCAAAATACGACGTCGGTTGAAGGAGAATGTAAGATAGAACGAGAAGGGTATGAAAGTGTTGCCCTGTAAAGGAGAAGCCATACTGCAGCGATGCAATTCAAACCATGTATGACGAAGCGATGATCTATGCAGAAAAGAGAAAGTCAGTTCGACAGGTCAGTGACACGTTGAAGGTGCGAGTTGCGAGTCGGGCTAGTTCATGTAATGTATGAATGTACATCTTCACATTGATGAGGTATAAACAAACAACTGCCTCAACACGTTGGTGTGCCAATACGGGGTGTAGCGGCGATTCCGGAGGCGAGGACATTGATGGCCAGTGTTGTGCGTCTCATGAAAAAAGAGTTTTGGGACGCGTGAACAGAAAGGCCCATTTTCCAACAGAAACTCGGTAGAAGAGTGGAACGTATGACCAAAGAGGAAGAGATACTAGAGCGAGTACCAAGAAATGAGTCGGCCAGCTAGGGAGGGTAAGCCTGGGGAGAGCGAGAGCCCATCTGTACAGACGAGAAGACGTGAAACGAAGATGTCGACGTGAGCACGGACAAGCCAGTCGATGGAAGGGGGGAATGACGCAAGCGAAGAGCTTGAAAACGTCAGGGAGGGAAGGCGAAGTCGTTGAGAAGTGTCCGCATCGACGTTGAAGACGTGATGAAGAAGAGTAGGCAAAGTGAAGAGATACATAAAAGTGAAGGCGGACGCGCTGAGTTTTGAGAACGGCTAGTGTCTCTTACTCCTTGGGTTGTCTGCCTCTTCTCAGAGGACTTAAGCTAGCTTATCTACCGGCGAAACCGGTAGAGTAAAGAATCGAAGAATGGAGAGGAAATAGAAACACAGTCAGCATCGAAACTGTGGGAGTTACAGCGTGTAGGGTTTGAGTGGAGTGTCTAGGAAGGGAGAGGTCACCCGGCGGCGGATGGTGCAGTCCATGTGGTGCACAAATAAACGGTGATCCTTTCGGACAAAAGGAAGTAAAATCTGCGAGAATAAAGAGCGTTCAATGGTATAACAACCAATGAAGTCCTGCCACCGGACTCCAATGGCCGGAAATTGTCCGCAAATAAGAAATTGCATTCTCAAGATTCTGTATCACGTCACTAGAGGAGATGCGTCAGTGAGTCATTTGAGGGAGGTTTCTTCAAAGAAAAGAGAAAGGGAAAGGACATGAGATGAGTAGGAGGGAAAAGAGTGCTGTCGCGCGGGAGCAGAAAATACACGTATCAGTCAAAACTCGACGAATAGAGGGACGCAGGAAGGAGAGAAGGCAGGAAACGAGATGTTCGCACCGTGAGTCGGACAGGCAAGGACGAGCTAGTGGACAGAGAAAGAGAATAAGGAGATCGAGGGACAAGAGTGAATGGCTTGACAATGCCTGAGAAAGTTAAGGGCCTTCACTTGACTTTGACGTTGGAGTACCTAATCCCGCCGCCCCTGAAGCCTGGCCTGTCAGTCACCAGCGAAGCGAGGCACCAGCGAAGCGAGGGTGAGCGGGTGAGCCGTGACGTTGCGTTGCGATTTGCGGCTTATGTAATGTAATCATCAGCTTCCTTAACCGCTTAACCGTCGTGCTCCGAGCCCTCACTTCGCGTGCGCCTAGTGTCTTCTGCCCCACCCGTTCTGCCCTTATTACTCCAACGCGAGAGAGGTGGAACGAATTGGAGAAGAGAAGAAGAGAAAGAAACGTCATGCAGCCTGTGTTAATCTTCACGCTGTAAGTCTTGAAGGCCTCCTGCAAATGTGCGTACACTCAGGCTTATGTTCTGTGTCTTCTTAAATGCGCCAATTTGGCCCTCCTGGTCTTTGGGCAAGTCAATTTAGCATTATAAAGCTGAATATATTTATTGTAGCAGGCCAGCCCGGAAATGTTTTGACTAGGTTGTTGATGCTGCTTGAACGCGTACAGCGTTGCTTTGCTATCATTCTCTTTCTTTTTTTAGCTTGATCTCCCTCTTTCGCAGTTTCAAGCGTCTATGCGAGCCTTATTTTTCTCAGCATTGCTCAAACCCTTCACTCTTGTTCCTCTCCTCAACCTGGCCCATCCTTGCACATGTCAAGTCCCGTTTCCTGCCTTCTCACCCCTGAAAGCGGCTCTTGCACTACCCTGGACATACCCTTGCTCACCGGAGGGCTCATTACTCGTATTTGGTTTGGTATTCCTCCTTGCCTTGAACTCTCCTCCCAAGGAATCGTGTTTTGATTGACAAGTATGGTATCTACTTGCACGTGCCAACACTCTTTGTTTTCTTACCTCACCTTATGTCCTTTCCCTTCCTCTCTCCTTTGGAAAAGTTCCTCTCAACGACCCCTCTAGTGGAATGGTACAGCATTTTGAGGATGCGACTGCTTTCAATCGTGGACAACCCCTGGTACTTCGAATTGCCATGTAACTGGAACTATGAAATTACGAAATTACGATTCCACTAATGAACCAGCCTGAGCGAGAAGTGGCTCTAATTGCCGAGAAATATCCGTCAAAGTAAAGTGATAAATCTAGAACGGCAGCTGTGACATCCAGGTGCCGTAGTTGCTGTGGTCGTCTTGCAGAGCCACCAAATCTTGGAAAGACTACCTCAGATGATAAAAAGACGTGACCGAAGCTTTGACAGAGGATACTGCCTGTCACTCGATTCTTGTAAAACCTAGGCGCTTCAGTGTTTTCCTATCCAGGGAGTATGTCATTGACCACTGAGGTCATTCGCCTCCGCCTCCGCGGGCTGGTCTCAGTTTTCTATCGCGTTGAGCTGGATACCTTACTCGCTCGGCTAACCTTCTTCGTTCACCCTAGCCCCTGTACGTCAATGTTTCTTGTCCGTTAGCACGCCCCAGCGCCGATGAAAACACCTCGCCGATGAGCCTCGCCCCATGTATGTTTCAGGTAATTGGTGTACAGTAGCACGAGATTACTGGTCAAAAATGGAATTAGGAACGCATGCATGAGTGTGACATCTGCAGATCACGCAGATAGTACGTGCTATGGTTTCATTTGGCATCGAACTCGGAAATCAAAACAGGAGAGACGGCGCGCTCTTGGATAGTCAAGACGGAAACAGCCGAGAACATGGATCAAGGTGATCAATTGAACACGGACAACATTTGTCATTTATATATCGCATCTCGTAATTTCACTCTGTGCTGAGAACGTCTCTGAAATACTCAAGGAGCGGTGATTTACTTTTTCACACAGATATAAAATGCATTCTATGGCTCCTCCACGTGGCGTCATTCGGCACAGTAACTTCTGCGGCAGTAGTGGGATGGCCAGCATGGACCAGTCACTGCATTTATGTTTTTCAAGGCAGCACGCATGCTTCTGCAAGGGAGGTGGTTGTAACCGGTCATTTAATATCACACGACTCATTTCTGTTTGCGAGCAGATGACAGATGTCGTTGTCACTATTGTCCTGGTAGTGTAGACGATAATGACAGGATGTCAGGAATGACTTCAACTACGCAACAGGACCATGAAGAGAAAAGACACGTTGATATCGTACAGGAAAAACCACTTCTCATCTTGTTTCCCTCCTCAAACCCCACTTAAAGCCCAAGAGACTGCTGGCTGTGTGCTACACAGGCGAACGAAATTGTGAAATTGAAACACTTGTTAGAATGAAGGTCGAAGGCTGACTGATGCGTCGCAGCACACAAGACAAGGTTAAGGTCCGGATGCCAACAGAGCTGGGAGGAAGCGATGTGATTACTTACGATGATAACAAGGATGCTCGAGACTGAGGCCAAAGAGGCATGCAGCATGAAAGACGCCTTTAGGCAACGATGCAGCCTCCAGTGCCACCAGACCCACCACCGTCAGCATCGATGGGAGTGGGGGACTCAGGCTGAGAGTCGGCAGAGATAGAGGTGGCCGTGGTGAAGAATGAGAAGAATGAGTCCATTGCACGTTAGATGGTTGGGAATGAATTTTTCACTGATGCTGATTGAACGCTGACTGCTGGTTCCTTTTTATATGTCCAGCCAGTACAGTGCGCATGTAGGTACCTCATCGATTTTTGAGAAATACAGCACTTTTTGATGTCTTCTCACTCCACTGGCCTGATGACAAGGCACGGGCCAGCACGTCAATAAGCTAGCTATGTAAGGTATGGTACAGACGAGAGATAATCTATAAACAACCATTATAGGAAAGGCCGAGAATCTCACGGCCATTTCACTTGGCCAAGGTGATGGCACGAAATACAGTATGACAGTATGAATGCTCACGTCCATAAAAGTAGCATCATATTTCCGACATCATCCACCTCTACTTGATACTAACTGCTTTGGCTTTATGGATAGCCTTCCATAGTCTCATTTTTTGTTCAAGCCAACATGTGACACCAGGCCGAGGGTCGTTTTGATTTGCGACTTTTTTTCCCCGCCAGCTCATCAAATCAGAATATTGAAATACTTAATCTGCTAATAGACCACTCGATATTGGTCGTCAAGATCATCGAGGTACGAGAGCCGGGGTCAGTAAATTAAGGTTTACCAGGTTTGGGAGATTGATATGTACTGACGTGAATTTGAACTGACGTGAATTGATGTGACTGGGACAGCTGATGATGGGCTTCACTTCATTCGGCGAATACCCCGCATCACTGGTAATCAATTGTGCGCTACTGGAAGTCCCTGCAATTCGTTTGAACTTTTTGTGATCGCTGGTTGTATACTACTGGGAGTACTTTCGGTTCAATTTCACGCAGCTGCATATATAGTAGCTGATGAAGTGAGCTACCGAATTCAGGGTGCGCGCAAGTTCAGCGTGACGCGACTTCAAGCACCGGGCAGGAAGAAACAAGGAATGTGCCAAGCTCAGCACCCAATGCTCCTCGACCAGCCAAAGACAATGGCTGCCCATCAAACATCCACAACACCTCTCTAGCGTGAATCAACCTGTGCACGACACCCTTGACGCCTCGTGTACTGTACTAGCCTACACAACGTTACCCCACACGCCCCTAGGAGTGACATATAGCAAAGGTGCAGGCTCATAATGGTACAAAACCCAATACATGCATGATACATACAGTACATTTGGCGTCCCGTGGGGTTCTACAGCCCGAAGCATGCCGTTGTATGCAAAAAGAAAATACAACACCCACGAGGGCCATGACTCTTTAGACGAGACTGTAGGTTCATCAAAAAGCTACCACATCTCGTCATGGCAGACTCGGTACTGGAGACTATGCCAGCGACAGCTGCGGCTCCAACCTGAGGTCATATACCCGATTCGCATTCTCGAACAAGATATCTTTTGCGGCCTGAGTGGCTTCTTCCTCACTAAGCTCACTTGCTTTTACAGCATCTTGCAAAACCTGGGCAAAAAACTCGGTCGGCATCCCCTTGACATAATGGACACTCGCTCACAGAGGAAAGAGTACGTCGCGCCTGTAGACTGCCCAAGTAATACGTTTCTGGCCACCAATGTCCGTCACCTGTTGTGCATAGGCCGAGCTCAACCCCTGTCACGCGGAGATAGCGAGCTGTCATGACTCACTTGACCACATCACCTTATTTGTTGGCGCAAGCTCCAGAACCTGCGATATTGCCGCTTTTTGTCCACGTGCCGACACAATTGGAAATATCTCGCCAACATCAAGGTACACGTTCTTATACACCGCAGTGAGGAAGCCTGCTTCGCGCATATACGGATAACTAGCGTGCAGCAACACGAAAGTCGTTCGAGGGTGTGCTGCGATCAGTGTTTGAAGATGAGCAGGGCTCGCGCTTGTAAGCGTGATGTCTCTGTCTCCGAGACCTGTATGGAACTGCACTGCAAATAAATGGGGTTGTGTGATGGATGTGGTGCTTTGTATGAGAAAAGAAACGAAGAGAGTCATACCAGGTTTACCGTGCTCCGCCGCCACTTCCAGGGCTATCCGCACAATGAGGTCATTCAAGGGTTTGTCTGCCAAACGCAGTGGACCACTTGTTCCTAGATCGAAGCGTCCATTGACAGCAACCAGTGCCTCAATTTCCTTTGCCGTATCAGGAAGGACCGATACATCGAGCCCAGTACGGTAGCAAACAATAGACTTGAAGCCTGCCGTGTCCGGATCTTTCGCGCTTGCCTCCAACCGCGAACGTAACAGAGCGGAAAATTTGACAAGCAAGTCTAAATTGGGGTCGACAACGGAGTCCTTTGTTAGAAACAGTTCCGTAAGGATGTCCTATATGGATATATGGATGTTCAAATAAATCAGGGGGTGCGCAGTGCGCACAGAAGGTTTGAAGACGAATGTACCCAGTTGACGGAATGTATGTACCTGAGCGACAACTTCAACTCGCACAATTCGCCGCGCGGAGCTGGTTGTGTATCTGCTATGCCATCGATATCCCTCAGCCATCTCCTTCACGCCACTGAGCCCGTCATCGATGAGTATGCACTGTATCTTCGCCTTCTCGAAGCACAGCCGACACAAGTCGTCGTAAGAGCGTTCAGTACGGTTCTTCTTCACATCCTCCCATGAAGCATGAGATGAGAGACGATACAGTTGAGCCAGATCTCTCCTCGCGGTTCGACAAGCCAGCGTGTAGACGGCATCTTCGAGGGCTACGCCTTCTGCCTCTGATACGACACCCTCAAATGCCAGCCGATTACGGTTGTCTGCAGTCAAAAGTGGGTGAGCGTGGTTATCGATAGCAGGGTAGTCACGGAGTATATCAATATAGGATTCATGGTCTGTACGAGAAGCCATAATTGAGGACAAGCGACCAGTGAGTGATGATGATCTGGATCTGAATCTGATCTCTTTGGCGCGCGCCCGGCTCCAGTCAGGCCCGGCCCGGGGCTAACCGTCAGACAGCACACACACAGGACAACTGATCCAAGTTTTCTCCATTATGGTGCCCCTGCGGGCATCTAGACTTCTGTAGTCTCTCATATCCAGTTTATTTTTAAAAACAGAACAGGTTCAGATCCCCCATACCCACCTGGAATATCAACATATAAAAAGCGACCGCCAGACGGCATTCTACTATCAGCATTAGCGATACATTCATCACCTCAGGCTAACTGGGCCTCAGCCCCCTGCTCCCATCGACACTGAGGATTGTAGGAGTGGACCCGGATGCCTGTACCATCGCATGGACACATCGTAATATGATGCATCACCTCAATATCAAGACTATTACCCGCAAGTGATCCCCCTTGCTTTTTTTTTTCCAATCGTATGCGGCTCACTCTTAACTCCGTGTATTTAGTATGGAAGTTAATGGATTTCCTAAGCATACATTCGTCCTTGACAATCGATACGAGACACACGCCTTGAGTGATCCCGGCTTGGACCGTATTTTGATCGGAGGACCGTGGCACTATCACCCGGTTATATTGTATTACCAACGATACAATATGAGTCATATCTTTTAAATAGGAACACGGTACATAATCCTGCGCATACGAGCTGTGCGCGCGCCGCTTTGAGAACGTCAAGCAGCGTTTGATCCTTTCTGGGCATCGTCCCACTGCTGTGGAGTCAATGTTTTCTCCAGATGACATTTCCTCAGCTGATGATACCTAGCGAAAGAGTCCTGAGGGGGCATTACATACCTGCGTGAACGCGTGAATCTCGGGGAGTAGCTCTTTGAGCGCCTGGTTTACTGTGTAAGGCATGAGGGGACCAGAACGCAAGTGGCAGACGATAGCTATTAAATACCCATTCTATGTCGAGCGAGTGTTGTCTTTCCTTCGAACTCCTGGAAATTTTATATCACGGATTGAGTGTCTGGTAGTTAGACGGCAATGTCCAGCACCTTGCTGACAATGAGGACAGAATACTTGTCACCACAACCGCCTGAGTTATCCTCTACTTCCATGTGCGTAACTTGAATCGCTGAACGTACAGCGGTCATGAGATTGTCTGAAGTGACGGGCATCGTTCAAGTGGTGGGTGATCGGCGGAAGGAAATAGAGAAGCGCCCGAGCTGATGATCTGATAAGATTTTAGGTTGCTTACAAAGTTAAGTTTAAGTTATGCTAGTCTCGAGTAGGCCGCTATTGGATAACTATAACCACAGCACTGAACTCATGTTTCGCACTCATGCATTTCTCACAGTGGGTAGTAGACCGCAGCCCATGGTCATGGTTCATTCCCTCGGGCATAACGCACGCCTTCTCCCCGATTCCCGATCTGTCCCGACTCCCCTGAGCGCTACATCAGACAGCTTGCCCTGCCTTGCTAATTTCCAACGTTAATCGTATGAGGCTATGTGCATAAGGATACCCGGAACCGGGACCAGATTGTTTTCTTTCTGATTCTTCTTTATCAGCTTGGCCTTCCAATAGGCACCGTGGACCTTGAGAACAGACTCGCCTGAACTAATATTGAGGCGTGTACAGTACCCCAGGTCGACTGACGCCGCACGCCACTCTAATGCACGCGCTACTGTATCACGTCCGCGGTAATCGGTCTTACGACACCTTATCATTACGTCCGTTTCGTGCTCAACTCAATTTTCTGGTCTCACCGTGCCTTGTGATTACGGAATACGATTACTTATAGTCTCACGTTGAATGGCCGTTCATTTCTCAGATACGACCCCCCCTCCATTGTTATCGAATCACCTTGCGTGCCTCATGATGTATCGTCAACCCCCGTTCCCATTATTTAATATATCTCGCGCCACTATTTCTTAATACCATTTCCTGCTCTAGTTCCTTCCCAGAACGCACTAGACGGCCTTCCCTTGTGACATCTACTAGTATGCAAATGTGGACAGCCGTGGTGCGCGTCCACAGCAAGGTCGTTTTCGATCAGCACGTTCCGGCCATGCCTCATACCACCTTACCATCACCTACTGCCATCGTAACGCGACGCACCTCAAGAGTTCAAGCTTCGAAGTCCCAGCACTGGAAATGAGATTGCCACAATGGCGCGTTAGGTTATGTATTTTGGATTCTGGCCTAAATTAGTGAGTGAGACTAGGTGAGACATTCGAACACGTCCGTTCACTAGCTGTATTTTTGCTTGCATGCGACCCTCCCTTCAGGCTAGTCATTGGCAATCACGACCATACAGCCCATCCCCTGCGGCACAGCATGTTTCAGCCTGATGTGCAGGTTAGCTCGGGGGCGACCAAGATGGACCTGATGACGGAATGTACTAGCAATAACAAAAAAACTTTCGTTTCCAGGCACATCAACGTCAACGTCCATTCACTCGCATGAACACCGGTTCCGCAGCTTGGCAGTTGCAACAAAGCCTTGTGAAGCCTCAAGTTTCGACCTACCTGTTCAAGCTACGAATATCAGAATTGCCCGTGGACAGGAACTAGTCTGATCTTTTTGTTTTGGCTCGAAAGGCTTCACAACATAAATGAGCGGGAACTACAAGCCAAGACTACGAATAACATTTATTGAGTTTGTTAAATAAAGTAGCTAAGTGATTGCGCGAATTCGTACAAGTTCATGCGAAGACTGTGAAAAGTGAGGTTAGGCCCTTCAGACGCTACATCCAAACTGTTTCCGCGGTACAAGGCCGAGTATGTTTCTACCACTTCTGTGGTTGAACTGGCTGTGAGAGGGGAGTTGAGGTAGAACGGATGCAGGAACGAATGGCGAGATGGCTATGAGAGGTCATGTAACTGTATCTGCGTGTCGCCCACGAGGACAGATCCAGAGAATGGTGCCCAGCCCTTTGAGGGTGAAAACTGTTCGCTTCTAATGTTCGGCTTCAGATCGCCAACGGTGTTAGAAGACCGCATGGAAACATCGTCAGCAGATGAAGCGGTGGAATTGCGCCTGACTCCCGGCTTCGACGCGAATATCATGACCCGATTTTCATTATTTTCCAGATAGAGAGACGAAAGACTGAAAAGGACATGAGTACAACGTTGCGAACCAGTATGCAGAACTACGCACGAAGGCGATGACACCGTCATGGGGCTAGGCGGTTTTGGGTAGCCCATGCGACAGAGCAGGAAGGTGTATACGCGATGGTAATGTCGCCGCGCCTCGCTCGTAAAACCAAAGAATGCGAAGAAGAGAAAGGCGCACACGACGAGCATCCAGCGGTACATCTCGAGCCCGGCATGAAACATGGGGTTATATTTCCATACAACGCTCGGGGTCTGTTCAATGATGGAATAAAAGCTGTGGATATCGGCCCAGCTTTCCCACTTCTGAACACCTAGCTTGACATTGATCGCGAGTATGTACGACCCTAGTGGAATTATTCCAAGTATTTCGACGGAGGAAAGCATCATTAGGCGGATGTAAAAACTCCATTTCAGGCCATGATTGGCGGATACTGTCTCTGCCATCTGACGTCCACACTTGTAGAATTGATGGAGATTCATGACTTACGACAAGTGAGCCTTGGCCCCTATAGAGCGGGGTTCTGACTAAACACTCACCGTCGTAGACGAGAGCCACGGAACCAATCACAATAGGCCATGCGTAGAAGAGAGGGAAAGCGGGTGGGATCACAACCGTACGGTAAAAGGGCCCGAAATCCTCGAAAATTTCATAACGGCGTCCTGATACGACATACTCTGCGTGACACCTCTTTAGCCAAATTGTTATAGGGTTGGATCACTGAGTGCACTCACGAGCCAGCATTTGGAGAATCGGAATGCCAAGACCAATGAGCAGGTCAGAGATCATCATACGACGTTTCTCTGCCAGAGTGAGAACCCCTCCGGTCGCAGTCGCACATTTGTAAAGGCGTCGGCTAATACAAAGTGAAGATGCTGGAATTGCAGCATTGAAAGCAACCTGAATGCGGGTTGCTACGAGACTGTCAATGGAAGTTGGGAGAACAAAGTGTCACAACTTACTGATATCGCAGTAGACCGGGGCTCTGTCAATCATATTTTTGTTCCATACAATTGAGTTGATGCACTGTATGAGACAACCAAGACCAGTCCAGCCCATGAACAAGCACGTCCCTACATTCCGAGCTATGAGGTAAATCTTGAGCATCATGATTTAATCGATCATACTTTACACACTCACCTTCAAGGTGCCAGTAGATGGGAATGGTACAAATGATAAAGCCAATGAAAGAGAAGACGGTGTAGAGCTCATTGGGAAACGGGCTCATTGTCGTTGTGGGAGGAAGATCGGATGGCTTTAAAGACTCGTAACTCGCAAGGAAGAGCTGTGAGCACTTAATTAAAGAAAAATGCCTGCCATTGGCCCCGCGGGCTTCGGGGCGAGGTATGGTGGGGGTTTGGATGCATCCGACTTTCTCGCTAAGTAGGCAATGAGAGGCGCAAGCAAAATTCTAGCCGAGATGCGAGAGTGGCCTTCCTCTTGGGCCTGAGGCCCAAATGGATATACTGAGTGGTCAGTGGACAAAGGGAAGTCCATTTGACCGGGAGACCCGTAAGCGCCGCAATCAATTAGCGAGCTCATCCTTTATGGCCAGAAAAGGCAAGTAGGGGATAATAACCGAAAATCGAAAGTAATTCCCAAACTAAGCAGGAGACAGAACCATAAACGAGTCGTCTACATGGGGATCAGGAAGGTACCAATAACTGTTTTGCATTGGCTAAGTAGAGAAAAGGGTTCTTCGTAGTTTGGTATGAATCTGAACCAGTGCTTCACGATCCATATGTTAGACAATAGATACGAGACGAGATAGCCATAGCCATGATCGTACCATACTGCCGTGCTCAGCCTCGTGAATAGCAACGTGCGACATAACGACCCTAGGCCGCTTGGAAACCCGTCCTTGAAAAAGCAGTGCCACATTCCGCTAATCTTGAGACTTTTGATATAATTTGATTGCTGTCAGTGTACTGCTGCTGTTGCTGCTACTGCTACCATTACTACTCGAAAGAGTCGGGTCTGGATGGTTCGATGGGAGAGAGAAAGAAAGAAAAATAAAAGAACGTAATAGTGGAGAAGGGAGCCTATGCGGGAAGAGTGGGAGTAAGACGGGGAGAGACACAGAAAAAAGGGGGAAGGATGCAGGATGAATTGCAAGAGCGAAAGATGCTACAAAAAGCCATGCGGATGCAGGACGGCCAGGAATGCATTGCATATACTACTGTACGTGGAATATTGGAAGAAAAAGGCCCCCCTCCTTCCCCTCGTCTCCTCCAACCTTCGTCGTGTGATCACGCGCCATTATGCGGGGATGTCGGTGACCCGTGCACAAACGGACTCTGCGCCGCTGCAAAAAAGTGGTTTGCCGCCGCAGGGTGCCATTGTGGATCTGGCAAACTGGTGCCGATGACACCAACGCCAACACCCAGACCAGCACCGCCCCACATCGGGCTTCCGAGGGGCGGCGGACCGGGAGGTGGTGGTGGTGGCGCCGGGCGCACGCCGAGCCCAAGCCCGAACCCTAAGGGCGGAGGTGGTGGCTGCTGCTGCTGCTGCTGCTGCTGCTGCTGTGGCTGTGGCTGTCCCGCGGCTCCCCAAGGAGATGTGCCATTAACCGCGCGTGGAGAGCCAAATCCGCCCCATGTATGAGGTGCGCCTACACCAACGCCAACGCCCGGATTGCGGCGGTCTGACACGATTTCATCATCTTCGGTCGCGAGCGCGGACGAGCCGAGTACGACGCCTTTCGGGCTCGGTGAGCGGCGCGCGGGCGATGCGTTGATGATCGAGCCTGTCGGTACGGATGTACTCGAAGGCGGTGTAGTCGTCCCGCTCGTGCTCGGCCGCGCAATCGGTGCAATCGGCGCGACGGGACGTCCAATGAGACCGACGTCCGGTGCAGGCGTGTTGCTGACGTTGTTCGAGCTTGGTTGGCGTCCTGCACGCGGGGTCAGTCCTGAGCCTGGTGGTCCAATGGGTGCAGGAGGACGAGGATAGGACATGTCGAACGTGCCTCGTGGGGGGCCGGGACCTGGAGGGGTGGGGAAGCCGGGTGGAAGCGCTGATGGGGCAAGTTGCTGAACCGGTGGTGCAAATGATGGGCCTGGCACACCAAAAGGCGCAGTGGGTGGGGCAAAGGGACGTGGTGGTCCGTTCGGCGAGAAGAGTGGAGATGGGTGGGGCGGCGGGATTGGAGGAAGTTGAGGGGTGATGGGATGTAGAGGTTGCAGTGTCGGTTGGACGGTCATGGATTGGCGTGAGGGTTGCGGGGCCTGTGGCTGGGCTTGAGGTTGTGGGCCAGGAACCGTCGGTACTTGGGACTGAGACGGCGCGCGAGAGGCTACCGGGGACGGCGCAACAGAGGACTGAATTGATTGTGTCTGAGGCTTTGTCATAATTTTCTTGGTAGCGACAGCAGTATTCGGGGAGCGTTGCGAAGATGATCCTGGGCCCATGGTATTGCGCGGAGAGGTAGGGGTGCGAAGAGGATTCTTAGTGGCAGCGCCAGAGGAAGCATTCGCAACTGAACGTTGTTGCTGTTGTTCACGCTCTTTGGCGGCAGCACGATCTCTGGCATCCTTTTCTTCACGTGCCTTGCGCTCCCTCTCTTCGCGATCTTCGCGCTCCTTCTTTGCTGCTACGCGCTCCGCTGTCAGCTTTGCCTCACGTTCCTCTTTGGCCCTGCGATCCCGCTCTTCTTTTTCTCGGCGCTCAGCCTTGAGACGTTCTTCCCTTTCTCGACGTTTCCGCTCACGCTCCGCTTCGCGTTCCTTTTCCTCCGCGAGCCGCCGCCGCCGCTCCTCATCTTTACGCGCTCTTTCTTCTTCAACCTGCTTGCGGACTGCATCTCGTCGTGCCTTTTCCTCGTCACGCTTCTTCTTTTGCGCTGCCTCGAGCTGGGCCTGCTTCTCTCTAGAGGCGGCCTCCTCGGCGGCCTTTTCAGCTGCTCGCTGCGCGCGCTCTTCCTCCTTTGCCTGTTTCTGCTGCCTACTTACCCATTCGCGGTCACAAGGGAGCAACAAAAGCAGAAATTGAAAGGAGTACGGACCGCCGCTTGTCCTTCTTTCGCTGGTTCTCCTTAGCTTTGCGTGCCTCACGGTCCTTGGATGCCTTATCCTCGTCCTCCAGTTCTCGAAGCAACTGCATCTGGCGTTCCTGAGCAATCTTTTCGCGATACGCCTGGAGCACCCGTTGTTCGAACATGCGTGCGGCAAAGATGGAAAACATGCGTTTGCCCTCTTCCATCTTCTGATCCTCGGTGAGAGCCTAAGCACATTAGCATTGTCATATGATGACGAGAGGAAATTAAATGACCGACCTCTTCCTCGTCATCCTCCTCCTCGTCATCATCTTCGTCATCATCCTCCTCGTCATCCTCATCACCTTCATCATCATCGTCCGCATCGCTATCCTCTTCAAGATCCTGGGCCGCCTGTTGCTCGCGCTGCATGCGTCGCTCAGCAAGTTGCTCCATCATCTCGAGGAACTTTTGACCATCGTTCTTGAGAAGATCATCTGCAACGGTGAGAATGTTACCTGCATGTGTACGGTAGCACGTGAGTAGGGAGTGCACACGACCCACGAAGCTTAAAAAAAATTGCCCACGCACCGGTAACGGCGAGACTATTACCGAAATTGAAGATTCCATCACCGTTGGCGGCCTTCCCATTAGGCGCGGCTCGACGATCGCGACTGCCATGGGTGCGAGCGCCTGCACGGGTCTTGCTGGAAGGAACTTCATCCGGATCGTCCTCCTCGGGATCTTCTTCTTCCTCCTCATCTTCCTCATCTTCCTCATCTTCCTCGTATTCCTCATCCTCTTCGTACTCCTCATCGTCTTGCTCGTCGTCGTCAAATTCGCTCTCCTGAGGAGGCTTGGCAGATTTCCTGCCATTGACTTGAGGTGGATGGGACTGAGGTTGCTTTGCAGATGCCCGCGTGTTGCGCGGTGCACCAATGACGGCTCCGTTCTGGTCGACCTCGACCGAACCAGGAAAAGGCCCAGGTCCGGGGGGCGGAGGGTGGGCGCCACCGGAGGCTACGTAGCGCTGCTGGATGTTCGCGTATTGCTCTAGCTCATCGTAGTATGCATCGTACAGTACCTCGAGCTCTTCTTCGATGGCGCTCCTGATGAATTTTGGCGCGTATAGGAGCGCAGACATCAGCAATCGAATTTGAAAAAAAAATAAGATGAAACTGGAGGACAGACCGCTTGCGACCGCAGACAGCGCATGCGCAGCTATGACGCTGCTGCTCTTTCATCTTTTTGAGGACGGCTTCTTTCTCGACTTTGACGAGGTTACGTCGCTCTTCCTCGCCAAGACCGAGCCAGAACTCCTTGATACGCTCGCGCTCCTCAGTTGAGCTCGTGCTCCATATCTTGTTACTCGCATTTGTGTTGTTTCTAGACGAGTGGTTTTGACTTGAGGGCGGCCGGTGTTTCTGGGGTTGGGAAGCATTTGACGAAGGTGGCGATGGATGGTGATGAGGATGGGTGTGAGGATAAGGGTGGGGTTGAAGAGGGGCCTTTGAGGCGGCCCTGGAAGACCGTGTTGTAGGAGACGACGTGTTGGTTTTCTGCTGAGTGGTTGTGGTGGTCGGGGTGGTGGTCGTTGTTGTCGTTGCGGTCGCGGATGTCGGAGGGGCATAATTCATTGGTTGTTTGCCTTGGGCTCTAGAAGAAGGTTGCCTTGTCTGAGAAGGCATATTGAGTGGCGTGGCTTTGGCCTTCTTGGCTGCTACTTTCGCTGCTGCCGCCGCTGCTGCTGCTGCTGCTGCTGCCGCTGCTTCTGCCTTTGGCAGTAAATCGCTGACGACTGAACTGGTCAGCAACTTGCGATCTGACGTGGGAATTTCCCGGTCTCGGCTTCCCACTCCCCCCGCCGATCTCTTCCGTCGCCGACTTCGGCCCGCATCATCACCCGATTTGCCTTCCCTCGCCGGCTCGACCTCCGCCTCCTCAGATGTCGAGTGTGACCGTTCCTCTTCCTCGCCTCCTTCACATTTAGTCACCTCCGCAACCCCAACACCTACCCCAATTATCCCAGTCTCTTCCCCTTGTTGTTCAAGCGCTGCCGTGAATGCCGCATCCGCAAAAAACGACGGATCTACCGGCAGCGACATATCTCCTTGCCATCCCGCTACTACCCCGTCTACCTCTCGCTCGGACAGGTTACCGGCGACGGCTTGGCCCGATACCCGACCCTCGCCTTGTTCGCCAGTCTGCACCATTTGCTGTGCAATCGCATACATAGCCTGCGCCTTGGCCCGCTCGTTACCACCCGCAGCACGCAAAGGCGGAGAGAGGGAGGCGGTCCGTACAAAGTTGCGAATGTGCGCTGGTAGCGCTGCCCAATACGCGCCGTCGGGCCGTAGCCCACCCCCACCTGCATCCATCCGTTGATACAGCTCGTTCGCAGTTGCTAGCAGCTCCGCCTGCGCCGCCGCCGTCGCGTCCGCACCCGCAACGCCGAGGTCATGGCCGCCAGTGCCTCCGCCGTTTGTAGCCGCGCGCGGCGCTTCAAGCACCGCAGCTATGGCTTCGGCAAGCCCTTCATCGGGAGCTGGCAGCGTCCCAAAATCGAGCGTTTCGCTCTGGGCCAGGGCATCAGCGTCGTCGGGGCGCGGTTTCGCAGCTGTCCGCTTCTTCTTCTTGTGCTTCTTGTTTTGTATTTCCGGCGTGACAGCGGGGGCAGGTGGAGGTGGGTGAGATGCGGCGCTAGTATTTTGCTTCCCAGCCGCCATTCGACGTTGTCTTGCTCTTTCTGGTAGACGTCTATGTGCGGGTGCGTGTGTTTCTATTTGTCAGTGAGCTAGTGGTTTCGGCAAATTTCGGTCAACACAACCTGCAAACAGTTAGTGCCACCTCAATGGGGCAATAGCTAGAAGTATATCGTGCGTTTAAGTGGGCTCACCGAATGTCGATCAGCTGCAAGGTGATGTAGTTAAGTAAAGAAGTGAAGGCCACAGAATGAAAGCGCGACTCTGACGCTCATCCGGCCGGCGATCCGGCATTTCGCCTCCCATGCCACCGTTCCGGCCCGGCGGCCCGGCACTACAAGCTCATTTTCATTGGACTGGCGCTTATCATCTATCTCTTATCATTTATCGCCGTCCAAGTCCAGCCCTTCCGCGCTTGTGGCTCAGCTGGCACTGATCGCATATGCTGCTCACTTGGTCCCGTTTTATTTATTCGGATCTACATGCCATTGTTCCTGTGCCGTGTGTTGAACGTTGCGATTGGATGAAATTGTCATCCTCAACTTCGATGCTACTATATCCGTCAACTCCATAAATGAATTCTGCCATACTCGAGCAAGTATAACACGGTCCCTTCACTCGAATCGCAGTGGGGTCTCCCATGTAAGGTGGTACAGAATAGGAAGAGGCTCGTTCCCCTACGACACGCTGTATCTCGGACCACAATACTGCACCATCTCCTCATATCAGCATTCCAGCATTGTTAAATCCAGATGATGTGACTTTCCTGTATTGAAGTGATTTGTTCATAGACAGAGAGAGCACGCACAATTAAGTACCTCTCATGACGTCCAATAATGACGCTTTTGAATTCCGTTGCTTAGAACCAAACCTCGGGACCACGATTATTCTTGGGCCTTGTCTATACTGTAAGTGTAGTGGTAGCGTTATATCTCACTGTAATTGCTTTCATGATAGCCCTGTCGGAGAGACCAACTTGAACGCTGCAGCAGCACCAGTGTTGGCACTAGATTCCCAATACCCAATAGCTACGTTAGAACCGGTTGAAATAAACATAGTTGTGCAATAAGCTAAGGCAGAGGGCGTCACATTCTAGTCATGTCTTTTTATTGAGAGAGTTAGATATTTCTTGCTCTGTGCAACGATGTGCCGAGGACGAGACCACGACGAGACCGCGCTCCCGCTCCAGTTCGTGTTCCGGTGTTCTGAATCCCGCCCGCGTGACGGCACTTTCGGCGCTTCCGGACAACCGCAGCCCTAACCGTTGTCGGTGACCGGTGACGCACTTCAAGACGACTTTCGACAACGACGGTCAGCCGACTATCGTGTCCAGAGCCAACATACCTTCCACACCCTAACACCACGAGTCGGGTCCTCCTCGTCTTATGTCAGACATCCGTCTGCACACTCTCCGCAAGTTCAGGAACCGCAACGGCTACACGCGCCTCGATAACGATACTACCGCCTCCCCTCCCGCCCCCGCGTCTGGCTCGCGCACGGGCTCACCCATGCATGCACCTGTCAACACTGCCTCCTCTACCAAGAGGGTTCATGAGAGAGGGCGGCGGAGAAATCAGTATGGCGAGGGAGAACCCGAAGAAGAGGCAACGCTGCTAGGTGAGGCTGAGCGGGATCCTAGCTTCTCGCACAACGAGGGAGATGACGGGCCTGCTGTGTCTGAGAGGGCATCCGACGCAATTTCACAGGTGCGTGCACCTGTGGCCTGTTACCATGATTGTCTCCCCGTCTTGACGTTCATGGGCTCGCTGTACTGTCCTAGCGGTCAACGTTGCGAAGGGGCTCAAAAGACAAGTCGAGAACGGTCCCTTTACGACCGCCAGGTACGTGCGCCCTTTGTGCATATTCCTCTACGAAACATCGTCCACCAATTCTCGAAAAGATAAACTACAGAACAAGTTCCCCCCAAACATCGTCCGCAACCAGAAGTACAATGTGTTCACATTTCTACCTATCGTGTTTTACGAGCAATTCAAATTCTTCTTCAACCTCTATTTCCTTCTTGTCGCCCTGTCCCAGTTTGTTCCTGCTCTCCGGACGGGTAGATTCTATTTCCCTCTACTAATACCCGGCTCCTGTTGATGTACCCTCCTTACTTCACAGGTTTTCTTGTAACGTATATTGCCCCACTCGCATTTGTTCTCCTCGTCACGATGGGGAAAGAAGCCTACGACGACTACAAGCGCAATTTGCGCGATCGCGAGGCCAACTCTGCGCGCTACCTTATTCTCGCACCGCACTCCTCATCTGACGACGACGAATTATCGCGTGCTTTACTCGAAGACAATCTACCACCGACACGCTCAGTCCCTTCCTCCTCTATACGCGTCGGCGACCTGGTCCTGCTGGAGAAGAACCAACGCGTCCCAGCGGATCTCGTACTTCTCCGCACATCCGACTCCTCTGGCACGTGCTTCATCCGTACCGACCAGTTAGACGGCGAGACGGACTGGAAGTTGCGTGTTGCCGTCCCAGCGACGCAAAAACTGCCTTCAGACCAGGAGCTCCTTAACCTCGATGCTGAGATCTATGGTGCGCCATCTTCCTCCTCCGGCTCTATTCGAATTCGTCTCTGCTCACACCCTGATTCGTGCAGCGGATGCACCCTCTAAGGACATTCACGCTTTCATTGGCACGTTCACGATCAATACGCCACCCAGCGTGTCCTCGAATGATGTGCCTATGGTCCAAGTGCCGACCGTTGAGCCACTCTCGGCAGAGAATGTGCTATGGGCGAATACGGTACTGGCATCGGGCTCCGCCATCGGTTTTGTAGTCTACACAGGGCCCGAGACACGTGCAGTGATGAACACGAGTCACCCACAGACCAAAGTTGGCCTGTTAGACCTGGAGATCAGCCAATTGGCCAAGGTCTGCCCCTCTCGATTTTCCTTTGGGTATTCAATGCTGACGGTGAGAGCGAAGATTTTGTGTGCAGTCTCTTTCGCGCTTTCGGTTGCTCTTGTGGCGCTGAACGGGTTCCGTGGACTGTGGTACATCTACGTGTTCCGATTCTTGATTTTGTTCTCGTCAATCATCCCTATCAGGTGAGTCCCAGGCTGAGTGTATGCAGCGACAATAACCACAAGCCTATTCAGCTTACGTGTTAATCTGGATATGGGAAAGACCGTCTACGCCCATCTTATCATGAAGGACAACGAGATCCCGGGCACGATCGTCCGCACAAGCACGTTGCCGGAAGAACTCGGCCGGATCGAGTATCTTCTCAGTGACAAAACCGGCACTTTGACTCAGAATGGCAAGTCGCCTTCCTAATTCCCGAGTCGTGCTAGTTTTAACTTTGGGTTGCCAGAGATGGAAATGAAGAAGCTGCATATGGGTACAATGTCGTTTGGATATGACACAATGGACGAAGTCGCTCACCAACTCAACACCGCCTGGTCGGTCACCGCGCCTCAATCGTATAATTCAAGGCCTGGCCAATTGTCAACTGGCGTGCAATTGGCCACACGTGGCCGCCGTGATATATCCGGTCGGGTCCGCGACGTCGTTCTCAGTCTTGCCCTGTGTCACAACGTGCGTCCTTAGTCACTTTTGCCGTATGCCTTCCGTAGGGACATGCATTTCCAGGTCACGCCCGTCACCAACGACGATGGTTCTGTCACCTACCAAGCGTCTTCACCCGATGAGGTTGCAATCGTCAAATGGACTTCGTCTGTCGGCATTACGCTTACATTCCGCGACCGCTCTCGCATCGAGCTCCAAATACCTTCTGGTACCACCCTTGTCTATGACGTTCTTGAGCTTTTCCCATTCACCTCCGAGTCCAAACGTATGGGAATTGTCGTCCGTGACACTGCCACTGGGGAGCTGTCCTTTCTCCAAAAAGGTGCCGACGTCGTCATGGCGCGCATCGTACAGCGTAACGACTGGCTTGAAGAAGAGACGGCCAACATGGCCCGTGAAGGCCTGCGCACCCTTGTCGTAGCACGGCGCAAGCTTTCCGAGGCAGCATATCAAGATTTCAAAGCGCGCCATCATGCCGCCAGCGTGCGGCTCGAGGGCCGCAATGAAGCCATGACGGCTGTCGTCGCTGACACGCTTGAGCGTGATCTCGAACTACTCGGGTTAACAGGTGTCGAGGACAAGTTGCAGGATGATGTCCGTTTAACGCTAGAGCTGTTGCGGAACGCGGGCATTAAGATTTGGATGTTGACCGGGGACAAGATTGAGACGGCCACAGTCATCGCGATCTCGACCAAGCTCGTCTCACGCAATCAGTATATCCATCAGGTTTCCAAACGTGAGTCGAATCCCTTGTTTCATGGAGTTATATACTGATTTAACTCGGCTTGCAGTGAAGACGGCTGAAGAGGTCCAACAGGAGCTAGACTTTTTGCAGAATAAACTCGACTGCTGTCTAGTTATCGATGGAGAGTCACTCCAGGTGGGTATGAATGGTCATGTAATTGCACATTGGTCGATTATCGTCCGCTCACGTTCTCGTAGCTCTGCCTTAACCTGTTCAAGAATGAGTTTATAGAGATCTCGACCAAGCTCTCCGCAGTCGTCGCATGCCGGTGCTCGCCAACACAGAAAGCAGATGTTGCTCGGCTTATCAGAAGCTACACTAAGAAGCGTGTTTGTTGCATCGGAGATGGTGGGAATGACGTGAGCATGATCCAAGCTGCCGATGTTGGTACGTGCATGCCTTGTGGATGTAAATAGCCCTCACCAATATAATCTGATACTTGCAGGCGTTGGTATCGTCGGCAAAGAAGGCAAGCAGGCGTCTCTCGCGGCCGACTTTTCCGTAACGCAATTCAGCCACCTCACCAAGCTTCTTCTATGGCACGGCCGCAACTCGTACCGGCGCTCTGCCAAGTTGGCCCAATTCGTCATCCACCGCGGGCTCATCATATCCGTCATGCAGGCCGTATTTTCGTCTATCTTCTACTTTGCCCCCATCGCGCTCTATCAAGGCTGGCTCATGGTCGGCTATGCGACGATATACACTATGGCGCCAGTCTTCTCACTTGTGCTCGATCGCGACTTGAACGAGGGTCTGGCGCTGTCTTACCCGGAGCTTTATAAGGAGTTGACCAAGGTACGCCTTGCATCGACGCGTCTTGCTGATGCTCATTTACAACCCCGCGCGTGATGCTTTTTAGGGCCGAGCCTTATCTTATAAAACGTTTTTCATCTGGCTCATGATCAGTGTCTACCAAGGTGCCTTCCGTTGGACTGGTTTCCTCACGGTCGTTAACAACACTTGTTTTGCCCTTTTTTATAGGCGCTGCGATCATGATCATAGCCCTCGTTCTCTTCGAGAATGAGTTTTTAAATATCGTGGCCATCTCGTTCACTGCGTTAATTCTTAACGAACTCATCATGGTTGCACTGGAAATCACTATCTGGTCCGTCCTCCTTGTTTCGTGCGGGACTTGACATGAAACTCTTGTTTCCTCTAGGCATGTTTACATGATCATCTCGGAAGTTGTTACCCTCGGCATCTACGCTATTAGCATGATCTTCCTCCCCGAATATTTCGGTCCGTCTGCTTCCGCTTTCCCTCCCCCCTCCCACGGAACTCACGTATTTGCACATTTGACCTGGTAGATCTATCTTTTGTGGTCTCCGTCCGGTTTGGATGGAAAGTCGCAGTGATTGTCGCGATCAGCGCATTACCGCTGTGGATCATCAAGACGATCAAGAGTCGGATCGCGCCCGAGTCCACGACAAAATTGTAGTTATATTGTTCGACTTCCAGAGACATGGTGTCCCCCGCCCCCTCTCCACCTTGGTTGTATATGTACTACCTTATTGGGTGTTATACACAGACCGATGTCACGATTTACTGCATTTCTGGGATTAGCTACATCTGTTGGTCGACAGCGTCAACGACATGAATCCTCACTCCTTGTCATTACAGTAACGCTGCCATGGCCAAATTCGATTTACAGCACTGTATTACCGAACGATAGTGTTACGGTACGGACTTATTGGATACCCATTCTGTAAACACGCAGAAATCAAAAGGACAATGCCCCAGAAGGACTAACTAAACAAGGTGTGGCGTTGGCGATTTGTATTGAGTGGGTTTACTGGACATGGACTGTAACCTGGCACAAATGTCCACGACTACACTTTCTTGTCCACTGCTATGAGCAGAAAGCTGAGGACGATGAGGACCAGTATCCCTATTTTGAAGTATTTGGTTATCTCTATCTCGTCTGTATCTCGCCCGGTCTTCGTCAAATTTCCACCAATAGAATACAATAGTACACACACGTGAGTTAAGAGTTCCATAATACCCTGTTTTCTAAGGATGTCCAGCGCTAGTAACGAAAGAAGGGAAACCGTTCGGGTCTCATAGTCCAAAATATGAGCCGAGAAGTCGGGAATATGGCACCATCATGTAATAATGGTTTGGTTTGGAGAAGGCAGTTACGAGTCGTCGACAATAAGTGGGTTTTGTTTTGTAAGACCAGGCCCGTAGTTCCCTCCATGCGGTGCGCA
>QFEA01001988.1:0-10706 GCA_003315975.1 Lactifluus echinatus | reverse complement strand
TCATAACCGTAATGTATTAGTCCATCGGTATGTGTAAGCAGTCGTGGCCCCGGATGCGAGCCAGAGAAAGAAGTCGTAACTCGTAACATAGCGCATCCTTTAACATATTGTTCAATCCAAGTGTTGATTCCCGGCCACCAATATAGTTTGGTGATTTTATATATGGTGTTGTCTCTGCCCAGGTGGCCAGCTAGTGGGGAGTCATGGAATCGTTGTAGTAGAATTTGGCGTACTTCATTATCTGGTGGTACGACCAATTGTTGTTGCTTCGTCTGCCAGGTGTCTTTTACTCGGTTGAAGTTGTATTGTTTTGCCCATCTGGATAGTATCTCTTCATGTCTTGGTTGTTGTTGTAGGTGGATAATGTCAATGAATGGGTCCTTTGACAGCGGGTTGTCGAGTCGATTAATGAACATTGAGGGGGAAAGGAGTGTAACATCTTCGTTGTCTTGTTTGCCTTGGTCTGCTTGCGGTGGTCGTGATAGCATGTCGGGGGCTGCGTGGATCTTTCCAGGGACGTGTTTAAGTTGGAGGTTATATTCCTGGAGTTCGCTGAACCATCTAGCGAGTCTTCTGTTGACTTTGCGGGGATTTTTCCAGTAGAGTAGGTTGGCATGGTTGGTGAGGATGGTAACTGGGGTTTCCGTTCCCGCTAGATGTGGTCTCCAGTGGTGTAGCGCTTTGATGATGGCTAGGAGTTCTCGTTCGTAGATGTCGTAGTTTCGTTCAGTTGGTGTAAATGTAGCGGAGTAGAAGGCGACAGGGTGTTGTTTGGATGGTTGAAGCTCTCCCTCCTGTGAGAGTACGGCTCCCACGCCGTATGCAGAAGCGTCGGTGGCGAGAAAGAAGGGTCGGGAGTAATTTGGCTGTCGTAAGATGGGGGAGGAACACATGAGGGTTTTTAGTCGGTCGAACGCCTGTTGTTGTTTAATAGTCCACTGAAAGGGGGTGTCTTTGCAAGTGAGATCAATGAGGGGTTGGGCCGTCGTGGAGTAGTGGGGAATGAAGTAGCGGTAGTAGCCTGTGAATCCAAGGAATGCGCGTATATCTTTGACGGTGAGAGGGGTAGGCCATGTTTTTACTGCCGAAACTTTGGATGGATCCATATGAATCTGTCCTCCTTCTAGTACAACCCCTAAGAATTCGATACGTTTCTGTGCGAAGGCACACTTCTCTGGTCGCAGGAATAGATCGTGGTTCTGAAGTTTTTGTAGGACGTGTTCCACGCATTGTTGGTGGAATTTTGGGTCGTCTTTGGTTGCAATGAGGAGGTCGTCCATGTAAATCACTAACCATCCTTCTCTGATCTCGTCTTCGAAGATGGCGTTCATCATGGTTTGGAAGGTGGCGGGGGAGTTGGTCATTCCGAAGAACATTACTGTTGGTTCGAAGAGTCCTTGATTGGTGGTAAAGGCCGCCTTCCACTCGTCTCCCTTCTTGATGCGGATGTTATTGTATCCCCAGCGGACATCGAATTTGGTGAAGAGGGAAGCTCCTCTGACTTTGGCTATGAGTTCTGGGATCAAAGGGAGTGGGTATTTGTTTTTTACTGTCCACTCATTGAGTCGGCGATAATCTTGTACGGGGCGAAGGGCACCACTTTTCTTTTTGATGAAGAAGAAGGGGGCGGTGTAGGGACTCTTGGACGGTCGGATGTATCCTTTCGCCTGTTGTTCCTTGAGGAACTCGACGAGTGCTTGTTGTTCTGGTTGTGTCAGTGCATAGGGACTTCCTTTTAAGTCACTGGGCGCTCCTGGCTTTAGGTCAATTGCGTGATCCCATTTTCTGCTCTCTGGGAATCTTTGTGCTTCGGCGTCGCTGAATACTTTGGCGAATCTTCGATATGCGAGCGGTACATTGTCTTTCTCGGGGGAGTGGTCCATGGCGTCACTGGGTCTTTCGCGATATAGAGTTTGTTGTACTTTGGCGACTCTTTGTGCTGGTTGTGGTTTTCCAGCGATGAAGTCCATCGATCTGGCAATAAGGGGGAGTTGTTCGGTATCAAGCCATCCCCTAGCCCAGTCAATACGTGGTTGCATGCTAGCGAACCAGGGGTAGCCGAGGATGATCTTTTGCTCTCCCAGGTGGGTAAGGAAGAAGCGCATGGGGGTTTGTTTGGATCCAGTCTGTATTTGTAAGTCAACATACTTGGTGATGTTGCCAGCTTTATTAAGGGTGCCGTCGACATTATATACGGGTCGAGGGGTGCGCAGTTTTTTGATATCAAGCCGTAGTTTCTGCGCATAGTTTAGGTCGAGGAAGTTTTCGGTTGCGCCGCAGTCTAGTAACACGTTGCTTTCAGCCCTCTGAGATCGAGTGTGGAAAAACATTCGCATGGTCATTGATTTTCTATTGGATAAATACACTCGATCTGGTAGTTGGCTCCTAATCCAGGCTGAACGGACTAGGCTGGAGGAAAATTTGTATCTTCCTCATTTGCTCCGTGTCAGTGCGCAAGCAACAACTTGTCTTCGTATGACAGGGCGTCCATTTGTTGTTTGAGTCGGTCCACGCGTTCTGCTGCATTTTGGGGCTCATTCTGTGGTGTCATGTAGGGTTCGTTGTATGGGTCTCCTTCCTGCCAGTCCATGAGATGGGTGGTGCGGCTGTGCTGTTGTTTGGGTGCCCGGCAGTCTCGTGCGAAGTGGCCTATTTTGCCACAGTTGTAGCATGCTCCTTGAGTGCGTCGCCTCTGGGGATCATTTGGAGTTTGCACGACTCGTCCTTGATATGAATTCTGTCCTCTATAGCTGTTTGGGGCGCGCGCTCGGTCTACATCCATTGGGACGGGCATGTTTCTCATATTGGGGGGTGCATTACTGGAGTTGTAGGTTCGCTGGTTTCCAAAAGGTCGTTGGAATTGGTTGGGGCGCGGGAAGCGTGGGGGGTTTGGGTTCTGTTGCATGGACCATCCTTGGGGTCGTGACTGCCAGTTATTCCATGATTGGGGGCGTTGGTTGCTGTTCTGGGGTGGCTGCAGTGGTGCTCTCTTCCTGAAGATTGCGTCGATGAGTTGTCGCGAACGGACGCTTTCGATGGCTCGGGTTTTGATGTCCTCATACGTATATACTGCTGGTGGTTTGAGGACGTCTTCCAGTACTGATTTGGGTAGCACGTTGAGGAATAATTGAGTGACGGCGTGGTCTCCGGCGTCGTACTTTGCGAGGTGTATATTTTGCTCGAATTCTTGGATAAATTCGTCGATGAGCGGCCACTTGACTCTCATTTCTTGGAGATGCATTCTTGCACGCGGGACCTTTTGCGTGTCCTGGAATTGCTGCTGGAACTCGTCTAGAAATTGGTTCCACGTGTCTTCGTCGTTGTCAATGATAGGATGGAGAAGGTCAACCCATTCTCCCATAGTTCTGACCCAATTTTCGACTTTGGGTCCTTGGATAAGTGTAAGTGTGATGGCGATCCTTTTGATGTAGGACTGTAGTGCGGCAACGTCCATATTAACGCGGAAATATGCTTTGAGGGCGTCTAAGAATGCGTCTGCTTGTCCTCTGTCTCCGTCGAATATAGCTGGGAGTGCTCCCATGATTTTTGCGTCTCCTGCGATGACGACATTCTGTGGTGCTGGTCCTGGTGCATTTGGGTCGGCAGGGTTTCCTCCTCCTCCGTTTCCTCCGCCACCCCCTCCGCCTCCTCCACCTCCTCCGCCTCCTCCGCCACGAGGTAGGGGGAAGTGGGGTCTCTGAGGCCTATAGTCATCGGGGTTGGCTGTTTTCCGTCCAAAGACGCCTTTCAATTTTTCTGCTGCTGTGAATCGAGTGCTGGCGAACATCGAGGTTCCCAGGGGAGTGGAAGATACGACCTCTGGTGAAGGTGGTCGGGTGGCAATGGCTGTCATGACTTGTGTCGTGGTTGGGACTGTCGAGGTTTGGGACATTCTCTTTAACTCTTCTGGTATGTCTGCTGTGAGTCGCGTGGATGTTTCTTCAATGGCTTCCGATGATTCTGTCGTGTCTGACGGTGCTGGGGTTGTTTCCTTAAGTGGTGGGGTGTCTGCTCTGGGCGGTGGTGTAATTAATCTTGATAGGGGAATGAAATCTCTGTGAGTGTCTTCTGCCGTGTACACTCCTTCTTTGTTGTAGTCGTCTAGTTCGGGATGGGCTCTGCCGATATAGCACTTATGGCTCTTTTCTTCGATTAGGAGTTGGTACCACTTTCGTTTCTTGAAGGTCAATAGGTGTACTGCGCGTGATGGTTCAAGTGATACTACGTGGTCGTCGTGGAATGCCCAGCAGGAGAACGGGAGTCCGTTGACGTCCCTTTGATTGATGTAGAATGCGACTGTGTTAAGCGGGGCCCCTTCTTTTGGGCTTTCTTTGATATATTCTCGAGGAGCCGTGGTGTTCTTCTTTTCTTAGTTTCTCAGTGGAAAGGAAACTAAGCTGAGTCTGATGTTGCGGGGCTTCCTCGAAGCTGTGCGAGATAAAACAATAAGGCGTTACTCTGCCTTGAGTCGCCTTGTATACGCGAACAATGCCTCTCCAACCTAGCCACTAGGTGAGAGCGTGTGCTGAGTGCTTTCCTGAAGAGATAGAGACGCTCCTAAGTCCCACTTAGGAGGAATAGATGTTGCACACAAGTAGAGAGGGGAATCCAATAGATTGGGCTTCGTCTTCAGGGATAGAAGACTCAGCTTAAGGTAGTACAAGCCAGTAAGTACGTCTATATATACTACTGGGGCTGAGGCAGTGTCCTAGGGATATATAAGCAGCTGCACTAGTAGTCATCCCTAATGACTACAACTACTGTATGAAACGCATGTGAAACACTACTGAGACGCGATCAATGATATACATGAAATGGACATGAAACCTAACCGAAACACATCAACCCAGGGCTGTGTCCATCACTGATGCCATGCCATCAGTGGCACCGTATGCGCCCTGTAACAGTCCATGTCGGCGGTAATTGGAGATGGTAGGCGACGGGGGATATTTGTTTCGTGATGGGGAAGGGTCCGAGGCATCTAGGTGCAAGTTTGGGGGTGGCGTACGGAAGTTTCAAGTTGTGCGCATCAAGCCATACGTCATCCCCAACACGGAATTGGGGTGGAGGTGTATTAGTGGCAGTGTTTAGAGCTTGTTGGATGTGGCGTCTGCAGTCCATCAGCTTTTGATGACGTTCCTCTACCGACTGATTGTTTGATGTATATCCTGAATCAAGGGTTACCTGTGGCATGTATCCCATCAGCACTTCTGATGGTGGTGTCTTCGTAGTGTTATTTGGGGTGGTGTTGTGCACAAACGTTGCAAGTGGTAGCCAGTCAGCCCAATCGTCCTGTTGGAGATTTCCGAATAATCGTAGATACTGTTCTACCCACTGATTGTTCCGCTCTGATAGGCCATCAGTCTGTGGGTGATAGGCAGTGCTGATGTTTTGTTGTACTTTCAATTTCTGGCATAGGGCACGAGTGAAGTGGGAGGTGAAACGGGGGTCTCTGTCGGTGATCAGTTTCTTGGGTGTTCCGAACCACCAGAATACATGTTCGAGATATAGTTGTGCAATCCCTTCTCCAGTGATCTGGGTGTGACAGGGGATGAAGAGTGCCGCACGTGAGCATCCATGGTCGACTATGGTGAGTATTGCGTCAAATCCTTTGCTGAGTGGTAGGGCTGTGATAAGATCCATGGCTATCGTTGAGAAGGGGAGTGGATCGTCAGCAGTCGGGATTTTGTACAGGGGGTGTTACGGTTCTCAAGGACCGTTGCGCGAAGTGCGACTTTGAGGATCGGTAACTTGGCTGACTTGCTACACAAGTCCAAAGTTGACTTGCCCTAAGCAAGTAGACTGAGTCTCGGGTTCTAGAGAGCTCTCTAGAGGAGTGACGCAAGACTTAGTCAGGATAAAGTCAAGGACTTTATTACTAAGTTGAGTTCAAGTTCGATTATTTAAAGATGAGATCGAACACCTAATAAGGAAGGAGGGCTTCCTTATTAGTCAGGATGGGAGAGCGAAGGCAAGTTGAGATTCAATGAAGCTTAAGCCGAAGCTGGGGACTTAGGGTCCACAGCTGGCTCTTTTATACACAAGAGTCGTCCCTTTAGGGAGTACTAAAGGTGCTAGTTTTCAGTCTCAAAACAGTATAGTACGAAAATAAGAAGAGAAATTTCAGTAGAAATTTCTAAGAAAATAAAGCGACTATTTTCACTTCCAGATCAGAACTATAAGCTCCGAAAAGTATCAAGTCAGCAAACCAGTCATGAGACGAATCGATCCAGTGAACCAGTAAGTAAAGCGTTTAGAGAACGCTTGAATCAGTCTATGAGGACCAGAACAGCGAAACCATAACAGGGGGACTCTTTTCTTGTGCGTGAGATTTTTGTTTTGTTGACATATGGCACACCCTTTCACATATTGGTCAATCCAAGTGTTGATTCCCGGCCACCAATATTGATATGTAACTTTATGGATAGTGTTGTCCCGTCCTAAGTGGCCAGCGAGTGGGGAGTCGTGGTAACGGCGTAGTATCATTTGTCGGACCTCTTGATCGGGAGGCACTACGATTTGGTTCTGTCGTGTGGTCCAAATTCCTTTCTGTAGGATGAGTCAGTATGGTTTTGCCCATCATCGTAGTAATTTATGGTGGTGGGGTAGTTGTTGGAGAAAGACGATGTCGGTTCGAGGGTCCTTTGATAGTGGTTCTGTGAGTCGGTTGATGAACATCGAGGGGTCAAGGAGTGTGACGTCTTCGTTGTCTTGTTTTCCTTGGTCCACTTGTGGTGGTCGAGATAGCATATCTGGGGCCGCGTGGATTTTTCTGGGTACGTGTTTGAGTTGTAGGTTGTATTCTTGTAATTCGCTGAACCATCTTGCGAGTCAGTGATTTACTTTGCATGGTGTTTTCCAGTACAGGAGGTTGGCGTGATCGGTGAGGATTGTTACTGGGATTTCTGTGCCCGCGAGGTGTGGTCTCCAATGGTGTAGAGCTTTGATGATTGCCAGTAATTCGCGTTCGTAAATGTCGTAGTTTCGTTCTGTGGGTGTGAATGTGGCGGAATAAAATGCGACGGGGTGTTGTACTGGGGTATGTTTTGAGGGATGTAGTTCTCCCTCCTGCGAGAGTACGGCTCCCACGCCGTATGCGGACGCGTCTGTGGCTAGGAAGAAGGGACGAGTGTAGTCGGGTTGGCGTAGGATTGGTGAGGAGCACATGAGCGATTTGAGCTTGTCGAAGGCTTGTTGTTGTCGTGGACCCCATTGGAATGGGGTGTCTTTGCATGTCAGGTCAATGAGGGGTCGAGCGGTGGTGGAATAATGGGATATGAAGTAACGATAATAGCCTGTGAATCCAAGGAATGCTCGTATATCTTTGACTGTGAGTGGTGTGGGCCATGTTTTTACGGCTGATACTTTGGACGGGTCCATGTGGATTTGCCCTCCTTCTAAAACAACGCCTAGGAATTCAATGCGCTTTTGTGAGAATGCACATTTTTTGGGTCTGAGGAAGAGGTTGTGATCTTGTAGTTTCTGTAGTACACGTTCAACACAGCGCTGATGGAATGTGGGGTCGTCTTTGGTTGCGATGAGGAGATCATCCATGTAGATCATGAGCCATCCCTCGCAGATTTCTTCTTCGAATATCGCGTTCATCATAGTCTGAAATGTGGCAGGTGAGTTTGTCATTCCAAAGAACATTACCGTAGGTTCAAAGAGTCCTTGATTAGTGGTGAACGCTGCTTTCCATTCGTCCCCTTTCTTGATGCGAATGTTGTTATAACCCCATCGGACGTCAAATTTGGTGAAGAGGGATGCGCCTCTGACTTTGGCGATTAGTTCAGGTATAAGCGGGAGCGGGTATTTGTTCTTGATTGTCCATTCGTTGAGTCGTCGGTAATCTTGTACTGGTCAGAGTGCGCCACTCTTCTTTTTAATGAAGAAGAAAGGTGCTGCATATGGGCTCTTCGACGGTTGAATGTATCCTTTGGCCTGCTGTTCTTTGAGAAATTCTTCAAGTGCTTGTTGTTCTGGTTGTGTGAGTGCGTAAGGGCTCCCTTTCAGGTCACTGGGCGCTCCTGGTTTCAGGTCTATTGCGTGGTCCCATTTCCTGCTGTCCAGAAATCTTTGAGCTTCTGCATCGCTGAAGACTTTAGCGAATTTTCGGTATGCCGGGGGAATGGAGTGTTCTTCGGGGGAATGGTCCATCGCGTCGTTGGGTCTTTCGCGATAGTTAGCCTGTCTGATGTTGGCTACTCGTCGTGCTGGTTGGGGAGTTCCTGAGATGAAATCGAGGGATCGTGCGATAAGGGGGAGTTGCTCGGTGTCCAGCCATCCTCTGGCCCAGTCAATGCGTGGCTGCATAGCTGCGAACCAGGGATATCCTAAGATGATTTTCTGTTCTCCTAGATGTGTTAGGAAGAACCTCATGTTGGTGCGTTTGAGTCCGGTCTGAATTTGTAGGTCCACGTATCGTGTAATGTTCCCTGCTTTGTTCAATGTCCCGTCGACATTGTAGACTGGTCATGGAGTTCTCAATTTCTTAATATCAAGTCGTAGTTTCTTGGTGTAGTTTAGGTCGAGGAAGTTTTCAGTCGCACCACAGTCTAGTAGCACTGTGCTTTCAGCCCTCTGAGATCGTGTGTGGAAAAACATTTTCATAGTCATGGATTTTCGATTCGATAAATACACACGGTCTGGTAATTGGTTCCTAATCCAGGCTGAACGGACTAGGCAGAGGGAAAATTTGCACCATTGTTTTCTTCAGCGCCGTATCTTTGCATGAACAACTCTTTGTCGTTGTTGGATAGGGCGTTCATCTGCTGGAATAGGGTGTCGATGCATTCTTCTGGGGTGTGATAAGTTTCCTCAGTTGGGTCTCCTTCTTGCCAGTCTAGGAGGCTGGTCGTGCGGTTATGTTGTTGTTTTGGGGCGCGGCAATCCCGTGCGAAGTGTCCCGTCTTCCCGCAGTTGTAACATGCTCCTTGGGTGCGTTTCTTGTTAGGGTCGTTAGTGGTTTGTACGACCCGTCCTTGGTAGTTATTTTGTCCCCTATAATTGTTTGGAGCTCGTGCGCAGTCCACGTCCATTGGGACTGGCAGGTTTCTCATATTTGGGGGTGCGTTGCTCGAGTTGTACAACCTTTGTCCTCCAAATGGTTGTTGAAAAGTGTTGGGACGAGGAAAACGTGGAGGATTTGGGTTTCTTTGCATATTCCAATTCTGGGGGCGGCTCTGCCAATTGTTCCACGAGTTAGGGCGGGGTCCTGTGTTTTGTGGTTGCGCGGGTCCTCTTTTGCAGAAAATTGCGTCTATCATTTGGCGCGAATGGACGCTTTCGATAGCTTGGGTCTTGATGTCTTCATAAGTATACACCATGGGCGGTTTTAGTACGTCTTCGAGTACTGTCTTGGGAAGTGCGTTAAGGAACAGTTGGGTGACGGCGTGGTCTCCAGCTTCATATTTCACGAGGTGTACGTTTTGCTCGAATTCTTGAATGAATTCGTCGATGAGAGGCCATTTGACTCTCATTTCTTGTAGGTGCATGCAGGCGCGCGGGATTTTCTGCGTGTCTACGAACTGTTGTTGGAACTCGTCTATGAATTGGTTCCAGGTGTCCTCGTCGTCGTCGATGTCTGGGTGGAGGAGATCGACCCATTCTCCCATGGTTCTGACCCAATTTTCAACCTTGGGTCCTTGGATAAGTGTGAGCGCGATGGCTATGCGCTTGATATAGGAGCGCAGTGCTCCTACATCCATGTTCACTCTGAAGTAGGCCTTAAGCGCGTCTAGGAAGGCGTCGGCTTGTCCTCTGTCTCCGTCAAAGATGGCTGGCAACGCTCCCATAATTTTTGCGTCTCCTGCGAGGACGACGTTTGGTATTGGGTTTTGTGGGTTTGGGTTGTTGGGAGGTCCTCCTCCTCCTCCATTTCCGTTTCCTCCGTCTCCTCCACCTCCTCCGCCGCCTCCTCGAGGTGGGGGAAAGTGGGGGCGTTGTGGTTTGTTACTGTTCGGGTCAGGATCCTTTCTTCCAAAGACCTTTTTGAGGTTCTCTGCGGGCGTGTTGAAATATCCGCTGGTAAAGGTGGATGTACGTTGTGGGGCGGTAGAGAGCATTTCGGGGACAGGTGATGGAGGTCTGGTTAGGGCGGTCATGACTTGAGTGGGTATGGCGGTGGCTGTTGATGACATTCTCTTTAATTCTTCTGGTATTTCTGCGATAGGGCGCGTGGTCGTGTCGTGGATGGCTTCTGATGATTCTGCGTCTGATGTAGCTTCTGGTGGAGGGGTGTCCTCTTTGGGCGGTGGAGTAATGAGCCTGGATATTGGGATGAAGTCTCTAAATGTGTCAGTTTTCTTGTATGTTCCTTCTTTGTTGTACTCGTCGAGTTCCGGGTACGCTTTGCCAATATAACACTTGTGATTCTTGTCGTCGATAAGCACTTGATACCACCTTCGTCCTTTGAAGGTCAATAGATGAACTGCCTGCGATGGTTCTAACGCGATAGAGTGGCTGTCGTGAAATGCCCAGCAAGAGAATGGAAGGTGTACGTCTTCCTTGTTGATATAAAATGCGACTGTGTTGATGGGAGCCCCTTCCTTTGGGCTTTCTTTGATATACTCTCGTGGAGCCGTGGTGTTCTGTCTGTTCTTAGTTCCCTGATGTAGAGGAAACTAAGCTGAGTCTGATGTTACGGGGCTTCCTCAAAGCCTGCTTGATAAAACGAAAGGCGTTACTCGTCCTAGAGTCGCCTTGCC
>QFEA01001985.1:2740-19616 GCA_003315975.1 Lactifluus echinatus | reverse complement strand
CTGTCGATTGCATATGGCTTTGATGTAGCCCCGCGGGATGACCCAATGATTGCGCTTGCGGATGCGGCACTTCAAGCTATAAACCTGGGCCAAACAAAAGGTCGTATATTCAACTTGGTACCATTCCGTAAGTCCCGTCAGCTCGGGACTCAGTGGCGGTGTACATGTGACTTCTTGATGTAGTTATTCATTTGCCATGGTGGTTCCCTGGTGCTGGTTTTAAGAAGGATGCGGAGATGTGGAAACGCAAGCTTGATCGGTGCCGTGAGGAACCGTTCGAAGCTGTCAAGAAGGCTTTGGTGCGCATTTGTATCATATCTCCATGATAGTCCGATCCTTCTCAAGGATGAAACCAGGAAGCAAACACAGCCGTCCCTTCCATTGCTTCGTCGACCATCACAGAGCTTTCCGAAGATTCAACACCAGAGGCGATCCTCATGGCGAAAGCGTTACCCAGCACCATTTATCTTGGTACATCGTTCTACGTCATACGTAAATCACAGCAGGGGTGCTGAAATTCCTTGACATGTGTAGCGGGTATCGACACTGTACGCTTCACTTTTTGGACCTGGTTTAGTCCTGAATTCTTTCTTCAGACAACAGCTGGTCTTCAGTCATTCGTGCTCGCCATGGTCCTCTATCCAGAGGCACAGAGACGCGCTCAAAAAGAGATCGATTCGGTTTTAGGTCACGGCCACCTTCCCGACTTCGGAGATCAAGACAGTCTACCCTACCTCAAAGCTATGGTCTATGAAATACTGCGATGGAGCCCTCCAGGTCCACTCGGTTAGAACAACCATGCTATTTGATGTTCCCTTGGTAGTGAACTAACCGCGCGGTCACAATGGTAGGCATTCCACATCGTCTGACAGAAGACGACGTCTACAATGGTTACTTTATTCCCGCCGGTTCCTTGGTCTTTCCGAACATTTGGTAATATGCTTGGATTTCACTCTATCTTCTGCGTTTTTCACACCATCCCCCTTTCCCCACCCGGTAGGGCGATCATGCACGATGCCGACACGTACCCAGAACCATTCCAATTCAAACCCGAACGTTTCCTAGGCCCAGTGACACCAGCGCCTCTTCCAGAGGCCGCCTGGGGATTCGGCCGTCGCGCCTGTCCGGGCCGCCACTTCGCGCAGGACGTGCTGTGGTTGGCAATGGCTAGCATGCTTGCCACATTCGAGTTTCTTCCCGCGACAGATGCCGAGGGCCGTCCCGTCCTTCCTGCACAGGAGTTCTCTCCACTGTTTGCTTCGTGAGCTCGCCTATTTTTTTCTGGGCGACAGGGCTTGGTGACTGACGGTGGTTTGCCGGGTGCCGTGCCCTGTGACAGCGGTCCGGTTCCGTTCCAGTGCACTATCAGACCCCGGTCTTCTATCGCGAAGGAAACAGTTCTCGCGATGTTTCAATAACTGCTCTCCTTTGTCTGTGTATCTGCTAGCCGTCCAGTTGTAGGTTTAGTTGGTTGACTCTCAGTTGGATTCTCGCTATCTTTAGTTTAAGTTTTGCTGTCGCAATAACATAACATGTCAGTGCGTATCGCTGCAGTGTCTTGGATGCTGCCTTGCCTCGGATTCAGAGCCTGTTGTTTGGACTTGAGGTTTGAGGCTCGAAGGAACGTGACGTCTCAACGTCAAGGTACCCTCGGAAATTTCGTTGAAGGAAAACGGTCTTGCATGGGGCAACTGTCTAGGCTGAGGACCACATATAAGATCCCTGAATGGAGTAGCTCAGACTCATATCCCTAATATACAGTACCTACGTTACTCTACCATCCCGCACTTTACCCTACTACGTACGTTATTATGTTTGCCCTCATACTTAGAACCTTCCTACGGGTGGAGTGTGGCGCGTCATTTGATTTTGTATACAGCTTGCGCAATGGAATGTATATTCAAAAGGGTAAAGGCAGTCCGTTCATCGTACTCCGCGCAATCCCGGGGCTAGAGACAGACGCGCAGCGGCGCTCAGCGCTCAGCTTAACCACCTGGGTATTGTTCGTCGTTCGTTCCCATCCCGGTTTGTTTTAGCACGAGATGTCCCATGTCTGGACAGAAAAGGCTCAGTTTCCAACGGCGACCCTAGACCCGCCTTCCGCTAAATGTCTTATCTCGAAATAGTGATACAGCGGCTCGACCTAAAACCGAGCCAGCCCAGCGCAAGCGGATGAAACGACGGTCTCAGCACCCGTTAATATACTGAAAATGGGATAGGACTCACCACCGTTCTATGTTAGTGAGGATACGTACTATTCAGCACTGACGCTCCCACTCCCACCCCTCAGCCGCCCACTCGGGCATCTCCGTCTCGAACACGCCCAGACTTGTAGTGTACCGCAGCGCATGCAGGAATATATACAGTCGCTCAGGCAGCGGATCCGGATGCAGTGGCAGATAGCACTCGCTACAATATAACGCGCCGTCGTTCTCCTCTTGCACCGAAATCTGCGCAGCAGCTTGTTTGGCGCGTCCTTTCTCCGTAGGCGCATCTGGAGGAGGCGCAACGCGCACGAGCGGGTTTTCCGCGGGCGGCGAGGCGGGGTTGAGTATTGCGAGGGCATCTTCCTCCGTGAGCAGCGCGGCGGCCTCCTGCAGAGCGGGTCGTTGCTCGTCCGGAGGTGGGCCCGCCACGGGGATGGCAGTCTCAGTCCAGGCAGGTCCGCCGCGTTTGCGCCGATTCTGGGGTGGCAGCTTTTGTTGGGGCATGCCTTTCGGGTGCAGGCGGCCCTTTGCTTTGAAAACGACATCGCGCCACCGGGACCAATCCTCGTCTTCATCCTGTTTATGGAAAATACAATGAGTGCCGCGTCTGTCATGGCTGTCATGGAACCCACTGCTAGTACCTACCTTCATGTTGCGCAACCGAGTGATGATGCCCACGGCCTCCGCGGATAGCGGCACTGGCGATCCCATACCGATATCTTGCCCAGTTTCACGTGGGAGTAATTGCGACGGCGTTGCCGCTGGCGCTCTAGGGGTAGACGGCGCTGTCGAATCAATGCGTCTTGAGTCTGCTGTGTCTGTTCCGGCCAGATGTGCCGGTGCAACCGGTGGCGCACGTTCAACTGATGCGATTGTGTCAATACCACCCTTCCCAAGGTTTGGTCCCTGTATGCAGTCAGATCATACAGGTTTGGAAAAGGAAAACAACATGCCCAAATCTTAGTCTCCGAGTAGACAGGATCATTAGCAATTGGGTAGCCCAGGTACTGGAGATGAACGCGAATCTGGTGAGCTGAGAGGAGCTTCAGGCGGATGCGAAAGTCAGGTACAGATTAACGACCTACAACGGCCTGTCAGAGGACGACCTGTCATATGATATTGTGTCAGCTCTTTATGGATAATCAAAAAAGCAATTATATACAATGAAGGACGCTCGTATTTGTGTTCCTGTCGTAGTGCAAACGTCTAAAAACAGTCTTTGCAGGCTTCGTGTATGCGAGATCGGTTAAAAGTGCCTTTCAGAGAATGGAGTATACGTACTTTTCCCTCGGGATGTACGATATTTAATCCCATCTGACGGTCGACGGTGAGTAGAGGTTGGTCTACAACAACCTCCTCCGCCGGAAATTCGCCTGAACAACGCGCTACATATTCCTTCTTGATCTCACCCTGCACGAATTCCTGCGAGAGGGTATGGGCGCGAGGTGATGAGAGGCCAATAATCATCAACCCAGAAGTGAGACGATCTAATCGATTAACGGCTAATGCAGGAGTTAGCATGGGCTACAGAAACGGATGCTAATTTGCCCCTACTGTAAACCTTTGGGTATCCGAATTCTCGTTGAAGGATCTCCACAAGGGAAAGATAAAAGTATCTTCCTGTTGCGTGGACAGGCTGAATGGGGGTAAGTTCAACCGTGTAAAATGCCTGACAATACGCACTATGCTACCCGGTTTGTCAATTACAATAAACTCTCGCTCTCGGTCTTCGTGTAATATCTTGACAGGTTTAGACGTGACTGGGGGCTCGTGGCGATGTACGATGTTCTCAATCCGGTCCCCGTTGCGCACTATCGTATCAGGCTTGGCTATCTTCCCATTAATAGTCGTGACGCCGGATTCGAGCGCGTATCTCTGCAACAACATTCCGTCAGCCCATGGTCAAAAACACAAGATGAGTCCAGGAGAACCACACATAGTACTCGATCGAGCGATCTCGGAATTCGGTCGAGACGACCTCGAGTATCTCTCGGTTGAGCCAGCGACCTTTAGCCATGGTCGTGTATGGGTACCAATACGGTGCGATCTTGCGCAAGCCAGGACGCGCTGGTGCCGGAGCTGGCGCTGGTGCTGGGACGGCATCCGGCGCCATGGCGGCGAGGATCATGCGACGAAAGACGTGTCTAAATTGATCTGCAGGGGGTACGAGGATAAGAGGGAGATGAAGTTTGTTTGTATGGAACGGAAAGACGGGCAATGTCGATTCCAGCTTGGTACTAAGGGTGACGAGGGTGGAGGTCACCATAAACAGACAACAAATGAGCTGGCCCCGTGCATGCGCTTCGAACTTTCAATTTCATCCCGCCGCTCATCATCTCGGTACACCCCTTGCTGGAAACGCTCTTCGGGCACAGCGGGACTACGGAGGATAGGAAAATGCAGGCTTCCTCTCTCCACTTTCTGCCTGTTAATCTACGTCCTTTCACCATGTTGCTGATTATTTTCATGGCTTATGAGCACTTTTGGGGGCCGAAGGAGCTGCTGCCAATAGGTTTCTTAAAGCAATCGCAACGCATTTGAGTAAACGAGGACTAACTGAATGCTTTCCTCAGCCTTTCGCTTTTGATTCTTGGTTCTTGTATGCACATTCCCAAAAATTGACAATACCCTCAACTTCGACATATTCCCTCTTAGGCGCATCAAAAGACAACCCGGCCTCTCGCACTTATTACGCTGCGTCATCCGGACTATCTGAATCCTATGGTTTATCACCAGATGGCTGTTGTCCTCCTGGCTCCATTTCGCACGCAGGGATTACCAATGCTTTCTCACTTCATGTCAATGGGGCCCAGCACCTGTCCCTTTTCCAGCCGGACAGTAAAAATTCCCGTTTTCAGTTTTCAGTTCGCGGCCCTTCTTTCGGCCGTTCCGCAAAGTGGGGCTTCTATTGCGTGCTCAATGTACCAAATGAGCTCCAAATTCATTGTCATTTGGCATGTAACTTCAAAAACGTCCTCATTCATCCTCAAGACTGTGTTCCATAAGTGCTCCCTTACTCCAAGAACATGCAAGCCATGTCGGGAAAAGCCTCGGGGAGTCACCAAATGTAGTTAAACATCCTAGATGATCCAGATACTGTGAGCACTTGTTCACCCAGCTCCACCGCGACTAAAATAGTCGCTTGATTTACCTATGGATTAGTGCAGGAGGTTTTTTCTCCATGTTTTCCGGAAACGGTTCAGACAGCCCAATACAATGGCGTCCCTTCATAATTACTGTGTCGAGTACTTGCAGAGCTACCTCGGGCCCATGGGCTGAGTTCGTAAACTCTGATTTGGGTATTGAAGTTCACCCATCCTTTTTTATGCGCACGCAAAGTGGTGACTACCCCTTTAGGCCCTTTGAGTTTCACCAATTATTTCCTTAGGGCGTCATGCGCGTCATGTTCGGAACGAAGCTTGGAATCATGTTGCGCCACTGTGGTGTACGGGTGATTGAGGGCAACTTCGATTCCACCAACCGATCCGTGTGTGAGATTTACAAGGCGGACACAATATGACACACTTCTTCCCAGCCACCGGATGATGATGTAATCGAGGTTGCTAACAGATTTTCGTCCGTGGCACCAACTCACCAAAAGACACCAGTCTACCGAATTGCCTAACTTGACGATGTAGACTCCTGTGCCAGTGGCGTCTTTGCCGTCTAAGCTTGTCTGGGACCAGGTTCTTCAAGCACAACGCAGTGTGTGACCTGAATATACAGGAGTACCTCGAGGCTCGTCCACGAGAGATTCTGTTGTGTTGTCAAGCTTTTAGTTCGTGTCCTGCACTGCATGGAAGCGAATGTGCGAAGAAGTAGAACTGTATTCGGAACATTCAATTCTGTGATTCTGCCCATCGAGATCAGCTGATACCACGCTTGAAGCCAGGCAGTGCGTAAATATCATCGCATTTTTGTCCGCTACCGTAACATAAACTATCACGTTTTCCAGAAGCTCAATCCTTGCGTTCCCTCATTGCAGAAGACTGGTCCTCAATGCGGTTCAAGTCCCGCCTATATTATAAGAGATTGGTGGTACTTTCTGCCCCAAATTCTACTGTCCACCTCGCTAATACTCTGGCTCAAGCATGCACTCCTCTCTTATCACCATCGCTGACTGCCTTGCTGTCTCAGGATTCATCTATCTCCTCTTTGCTTTTCGTGACCACACCCGGCGACGAGGGCTACCTTATCCCCCAGGGCCACCATGTTATCCTGTAATAGGAAATTTGCTCCATGTCCCAAGTAAGTCACCGTGGGTTGCATACGCGGATATGTCCAAGAAATATGGTGAGTGTTACTTATGTGTGGCTCACTGCTTGTCTCTGAAATTGATAATCAGGTGACATCATCTGCTTTCGCGTTTTTGGCCAGGTCATTGTGGTCCTCAGTTCATTGACCACTATTAAGGATCTGCTCGAGAAGCGTGGAGAAATACACGCAGATCGACCCTCTATACCAATTGTTGAAGTGTATGCTGGAACCTCATCTCTTCCTTTACTCACATTCAGTCCTAATAATATTATTATGCAGCATGGAGATGGATTGGCTCCTGCCGATCTCAAAAAAGGGAGACTACTGGCGTGAGGGCCGCAGGCTACTGGATGGGAGCCTTCGACCTGGCTCGACAGCCTCGCATGGGCAGATGATTGAGGAAAAGACTCGTGTATTTCTCGGCCAGTTGCTTGACGCTCCGAAGGACTTTCGCGCCCACATTGATCTGTCAGTGTCATCAGGTCGTCATTTCAATAAGCATTAACTCCTTTACAGCCTTCAAGCGAGAATTATCATGTCCCTGACGTACGGGTATGACTTGGGAGAAAATGACGATATCATAGTACCTGCACGTAAGACGGGCGAGATGATGTCACAGCTCATCTTGCCTGGAGCAGCCTTAGTGAATTATCTCCCATTATGTATGAATTTTACCTTTCTTTGTCAGTTTAACTTCTCACAGTTGTTTTCAGTGCGACATCTCCCCTCGTGGATCCCTTGGTTTAAGTGTGAGCCCATGGCCGGAATATGTAGAGAGTTAGGCAAGAGGATGAAGAACGAGCCAATTGATTTTGTCAAAAATGCCTTGGTCAGTAACATCACTTCCGGTATTCATCTAGGCTAATGAGGCGTAGCGAGGTGGTACTGCGAGGTCATCACTGGCAAGTGAACATCTCCAGGTGGCGGAGCATCTGAGTGGTTTGGAACGTCAGAAGCGGGAAACTGTTATCAAAGAAACTCTAGGGTCTATATTTCAAGGTGAACTGTTGCATTCGCTATGGAGGCGTGTCGTACTTATACCAAGTAACAGCCGGTTCAGACACGGCGCGTGCTCGCGTTGCAGCCATAACGCTTTCGCTGACGCATACACGCAGACGGTGTCCTCGATATTGTCTTTATTCCTTGGGTTAACTCTTTATCCAGAAGTGCAGAAGCGGGCACAGGCTGAACTCGACTCCGTTGTCTCAAGAGACAGGTTACCGAGGCTAGATGACAAACCACGTCTTCCATATATTGAAGCGATCTGCAAAGAATTGGTAAGGTGGCAGATGGTGACACCACTTGGTACGGGCCCCTTATCTCATTAGCAAGAGTAACGGTGCTCTGAAGATTCTGTCAAGGTCTTCCCCATGCATCTAGTGACGATGACGTCTACAATGGCTTTTTTATTCCAAAAGGTTTGAGGCACCATCCGCATATATTTTTTTAGTGCACAGCGCTCAAGCGTCCATTTGGTAGGCTCTATATTGATTGCCGATGCATGGTGGGTAGATGCCGACATGAACCTGCCTTCTGGGGATCATTCTAAGATTTCTCAGGGCTGTCTTGCATAACCCTGAGCTATACCCAGATCCGGAGACATTTAAACCAGAACGCTTCCTCAAAGACGACGGAACATTCCGAGATGATCCGAATATCCTCCTTGCATTTGGCGTGGGCAAGCGGATCTGTCCAGGGCGCCACTTGGTCGATGCAATACTCTTTGTTGTCACTGCGTCCATATTATCCTTGTTCAATGTAGCAAAGGCAAAGGATAAGGATGGCCGTGACATTCCCGTCGAGGCTCGGGCTTCTGTTGCGGCGGGGATTGCCATGTGAGTAAGCCCAATACCTAAAGAAATACCTGGACTAATTAGGTCGGCCTTCAAAGTCACCCGGCAAAGTTTGAGTGTTCTATCGTCCCGAGAGACAAGCTCGCGGAAGATTTGATTAAAGCGAGCGTTTTGCTTTGACGTCTCTTTCATTTGCACCCTTCTATGTTCACGTCATTCTGTTCTCGGGTTGTGATTTGTAGCGTACACTTTGGTAGCTGTCCTCTCGTCGGATTTAAGTCACCCGATGGCATCATACAATAAGGCCACAAGAGAGTATAAGTACCAATCATATGTCACCTCTTACCGACTATATATACTCATACCCATAAACTCGCCTTCAGTCACAAGCGAGGCTTAAATGAGGCGAAAGACAGTACAGTAGTTGACTGAAGTCCAAACTGAGGAGGCCATGATTAATTACCGCTGCAGGGGTGCCAGGGGATATGACGAGCAGGAACGACTGTGCTTGAAACAACCAGCGCAGGTAAATACCTGGCAATACAGTATCGCCTAGACTCGGAGGCGTCCTCTGCTCAAGTCTATCGAAGCTTGTCATGTCATGATTCCATGTTAATTTTTACCTTACGTAACTACCAGCGAGAGAAGGACGAGACCCCGGTGAGGCCGAGGCCGACTGAGCCTCGAGCTCGCGGCTATCAGCCAAAACCAACGTGCACACCCTCATTCCAGATAGTTGCATTGGTATTGTCTACATTTGTCTTCTCCCTGAGACGAACCACTCGGAAACTGTTGCCGTGTCAAAGGAAGCCGAAATCGAAATGAGAAATTCTCCCACCGGCATTTGGCGGAACCTGCAGTGCGTACCAAACGGGCAGCTGCAGCTGCAGGGTGTTTCCTTATAATGCTTCATCGGTGGCGATATAGACAAGTAGGGATCACAAGCGGCCTAGGAAGTCTCATCGGAACTGATAAGCCATGAGGGATAATGGCTGGCGGCTATGGCCTCATAGTTCCCAGGCTGAAGCTTATAAAAATAGACGGACCCATCGCTAGCATGCGTATTCTTCAACATTCTTGTTTTAGAAGTCCCGCTCTCTGCTCTACCCTGACCTCTTTCAAGTAAAAACTACAAGCGAGTGATCTTGCATCGCTACTTCATGTCAGTGCTCTCCTTTCGAAAGGACGGAAGAACGAGTTGCTCCAAGTGAAACGGGCCTGTGGTTGTGCATGCCTGTCAAAAATGCGTACTACTAACTAGACACACTGCACAAATGAAGGGGGGGCTTGTCTTGGGATGTCCTAAAAACGTATACTGTTGATGGGAGAGGGCCACGTGGTCGGCATCTAAGCATGGGGCGTCAAGAACGGGTTCCACGGCTATGACACATTCTATCTTATTCTGAGACATTGTCTTTGGATTTACATCGAAGGGTGCTCACATGGAAGACCTAAGTCTGCCTCCGACTTCGCGGGCTGAAAGCGAGTGGGCTTGACACGGTCATGGACATGGACATGGACATGGACATAAACATTCGTACATCCGAAATAAGGAACCATCATCTTCCATGGTGCCATGATAAGTCATCACTTACGAAGGATTGAACGGATCATGCTGTGGGCCAAGCCATAGGATATACGCTGGCGACTGGAACAGCAGCACGTGTCATATACGCAGTGGACAAACAAGGAGACAGTTAGTCGTGATGTGGCATGCAAAGGTAGGATAAGATAGCGGAGGTTCTGAGAGTTGTACGAGTCTAAGGATGCGAACCGACCAGGAGATACCTCAAGAAGATATCAGAGTGACCGCAGTCGAATTCTAATAAGCATCTTCGGGTCAATGGGATCCGATTCGATTCCTAGAAAGCTACCGAGCCAGGTCAACGGGTGTTTATAAAGGCATTACGGAATTCGCATAAATGACGCCGCTTAGGGTAACTTAGGGATTGCACGACCTTGGCCAAGGTTGTTGATGTATTGATGTACCGAACCGGGGATGGACGGAGATTTGTCGCGTCGTGGCGTGGCAATCGATTACGTATGACGGTGTGTAATGTTTAATCCGGATTCCCCGACCCCCGACCCCCGAGTTGGCTGGTTCGATTGCGGTTCAATATATCGTTCAATACGAGGCGCTCGGATCCGTGTTAAGTGGCAGCCTATTCTGAGTTTTACAGCGTCCGAGTGAATCGATCTACCTCAGGGCCCTTAAAGATGACTGGAGTTCTGTTTCTTCTATGCCCCCCTTGTTCCTCCTTCGTGCATAGCTGGACTTGACCATGCAATTCTCTGCCATCACTGCGGTCGACTTTCTCATGGTCTCCATTGGCATTTATCTCTTTACTTCTTTCCGAGACCATAGAAGACGAGGAGGATATCCTTATCCACCCGGTCCGCGATCGTGGCCAGTGATAGGGAATCTGTTCGATCTCCCAAGTCTACTTCCGTGGGTTGCATACACAGATATGGCCAAGAAATACGGTATCGGTCACATTCCTGCGACCCCTCAGGTACTAAGAGCAGGGATCACCAGGCGATGTCATGTGTCTTCGGATCCCCGGCCAGGTCGTCATCGTGCTGTCCTCATCGTCTGCTATCAAAGACCTGCTCGAAAGGCGTGCAGAAATGTACTCCGATCGGCCTCTCCTTCTGCTTCATCATGTGTACGTATTACCCAAGTCACTGGCCTCTCTATCTCGTTCCCCGCTTACGGCCTTCAAAATTCCACTCCAGACTAGGCACGGACTGGCTCTTACCCGTTCTTCACAAGGGTGAAGCCTGGCGCAAGGGCAGGACTTTGTTAGAGCGCAGCCTTCGGCCTGGCGCCCCAACTGCGTATCGAAAGATGATGGAGGAAAAGACTCGTGCGTTACTAGGTCAACTCCTGTCTACCCCCAAGGACTTCCGTGATCATATTGAACTGTCAGCGGCAACTTATTTTATTGACTCCTGTGACTACTGATATGTAACTATATAGTTTTGAGGGAAAACTCATCATGTCCATCACATACGGGTACGACCTGAAATCGCACGACGATAAAATAATTGAGCCCCCACTGGAGCTCAACAAGATCTTTTCCCATATCGTTCTGCCCGGGGCGGTCGTAATGAATTATCTTCCATTCCGTGCGCACGTTATACTATCTTGCTTCCATTCTAATGGCTAATTACTATTCTCAGTACAATACATACATTCCTGGATCCCCTTCTTTAGCTACGAGGAATTGGCGCGTCGATCCAGGGTATTGAGCCGGAGGATGAGGGACGAGCCCATCGACTTCGTGCGGAAGTCCATAGTGTGTATCAATCCGTGACTTACTTGGCGTTCCTGTTGACTAATAGGACTCGTAGCAAGAGGGCACTGCAGTGCCGTCATTGGCTAGCGAGCACCTCAGGGACATAGAGCCTCTGAGCGGACCAGAGCGGCAAAAGCAGGAGAACGTCATCCAGGACACGCTGGCGTCTTTATTTGACGGTAAGCCGCCCGTGCCCGCTCGCGATGCACAAACGCCCTAACCGCCGATACCACCCCAAAAGCGGGGGCAGACACAGTTCGTGCTCTCACTTCCACTTCCTAGTACTACACGCCGCGGCCTCTCAGCTGACGCGCACAACCCAGACCGTGTCCTCGATGGTATCTCTCTTCCTTGCGCTCACCCTCTACCCAGACGTGCAGAGACGGGCGCAGGAGGAGCTCGACGCGGTCCTCGGACGAGATAGACTCCCGACGTTCGACGACCGGCCGCGCCTGCCCTACATCAACGCGATGTGCAAAGAGGTGCTCCGGTGGCGGATGGTGGTGCCCGTCGGTGCGCAGAGTGCCCGCTCGCCCCAGCACGTGCTGTATCAGCAGTGTTCATGACATGACCTGTGTTGCCTAACAGGTTTCCCGCACGCAGCAAGCGAAGACGGCATCTACAAAGGCTACTTCATTCCCAAAGGTCTGTCTGCTCCTCCGCCCACCAAGCCCCTCCGCCCTCTCATACACATCCTTCTTTACCTTACCAAAGGCGCCACAATCATAGCCAACGCATGGTACGACGCCCTCTCACTACTATCCTCACCATAACATAACATAATATATACCATTCCCTCTCCGATTAAACGTATCAGGGGAGTCCTCCACGACCCAGAGCTCTACCCAGACCCAGAGACCTTCAACCCCGCCCGCTTCCTCAATGCCCCAACCACCACCACCGCTCAGCGTCTCAACGACCCGCTCGCGATCCCGCTCGCCTTCGGCGCCGGGAAGCGCATCTGCCCCGGGCGCCACTTTGTCGACGCGACGCTCTTCATCCTCGCCGCGTCCGTCTTGGCCGTCTTCGACGTGTCCAAGCCCAAGTCAAGGGACGGCGCGAACCGCGGTGCCGGTGGTGAAGGCGGGATTGAGAGTGGAATTATCTGGTGAGTGCGCGCGTGCGGCGGGCCTTTAATTATTATCATCAGTGCACGTGACACAGACGGGCTGACCTTTTCCGCCTGTTTTAGTGTTCCCGGAAAGTTTGAATGCTCAATCACCCCTAGAGATAAGCTCGCAAATGACTTGATTGTAGCGAGTACGATGACTTGATGGATCTGAATACCGTGAACCGATCTTAGTTGTTAGTTGTATTGATTGTAGCAGATATCGGTGTTTCGAACTGGCAACGTCGATGTCGCCTCACTGAACTTGTATTTTCTCTCTTTGATCGCTTAACCAAGTAATCAAAATGAGAGTATGCATATGGTAGTAAGGAGTCATGGTAGTTGCATACAATGGCCAAGCATCAGTAAAGATATCAACCCGCTCCTACAACAATCACCATCCCAACTACACTATCATCCGTAACAATCGTTTATCGGCCGCCCGATACGCGCATGTAAACAAAACGTTGAGGTACAAAAGGCATACATGAATGTCAAAAATTAGTGCTGTCGCCACCGAACAGCCATACCATCTCTACGAAGCCTAGCGAATCAGAACAGGTGCACAAAATTGCTTGGGAAGATGTGCCGGCCTGCCACGCGCCGATTCTCATCAAGCAACTCGCCGCTCCACCACCCGTCTTCGGGTGTAGCAGTGACGGCAATGATGTCGTTCGCCTGGAAATCGAACTCCTCTGGGATCGTCGCCGTATAGTCGTATAGTGCGCGTACTACACCGAAGCATGTGCGAGGAACATGAATGTATGATCAGCATCGCAGGCTGTATGACGGAGGAAAATATGCGCACCATAGAAGAGTACTCCCCGTCCATCGTCTGTATACTGCCGCGTTGGCGGTTCCGCAACAGGTTGTGTCTGGGGCTGCGTGAGCGCCATCGGTTGTGGCGACGGACTCCTATTCACCGGGCCTGGACTGACCGATCGGTAACCGCCTCCGTACCCGATGGGCTGCTGCTGAAATTGCTGCCGTTGCTGTTGGGGTGGCGCGTACGCCGGGTGTTGCGGCGTGTAATATTCACCACCGCTCGAACCCGTCGCGCCGTGCTGCATCGTCTGCGGTCTCTGTTGCGGTTGCATTTGAGGTGGTTGCATGCCATAATTCACGGGCGGCGCATGATATACCTGGGATGACGGTGCATTTGCATATGGGTGTGGGGCCTGGACGTATGCAGGCGAGTGCGGGGAAATCTGCTGCTGCGTGTGTGTTGGCGAGGCATACTGCTGCTGCGGCGGTGGAGCGGCGCTCTGGGATTGCCAATGAGTGGGAGCGCCATAAGGAGCATTGATGCTCGTCTGTCGTTGTACCGGTCGCGTGGCAACACCACTAGGTGTTTGTAGTTGTTGCTGCTGGGGTGGAGGCTGTTGATATGGCGCTGGTGCAGGCGGCGGTGGCTGCATTGGCGGTGGCGCCTGCGCCTGTTGCATTTGTCTTGTTTGAACCACCTGTTGCTGTCGATATACCTCCGCCATAGAGTCCATAGCAACATTTCCATGAGGGTCAAGTGCGATACCCACGCTGTTTGGTGTCGTAGCACGGTACTGTCCCTGGCCCTGACTTGCACCTGGATCTCCGCGGCTTACACTGGCCCCACGTGCTGGCCCGGTGTGAGCAGGGGCGAGGTTAGGGGATGCTGGGTGGTTGAGAGATGGGCTACGTGAGCGGCCATTGGCACCAATTCCAGCATGTCCTTCTCGGCTGAGTGGACGCTCAAGAAGATCGCCCTGGCCATTCCCTTGGCCTTGGGATGGTGTCGCTCCGGGTTGCGGGGCATTGAAACTTCCACGACGACTATTGGGCCGGCTCCTACGTTCGCCTGGGAAGCTTTGGTGGTATGTATCAATGACATTATCTACAACAGGTGCGGTGGCCTGTGAGGGCGGTTGCATGAAGTTGGCGTTCGGCGGCACAGGAGAGGTTGACCGTGAATGGGAAGTGCCTGGATGGACACCAACGACTAGCTCTGCTGAGTTACGATAGTCAAGGTTCCTACTCGGAGGGGAGATATTGGCAGGAGGTGTGAGCGCTTTGGTGGGCGAAGTTGAGGTGGAAGAGGCGCCAGCTGCAGGCATCTCTGAAGGGGTCACCTTGCGCGTCCCATTCCGTCCAACGTTGGCTCCAGATGGAGCGCGCAGATTCGCCATCGCTTGCACCATGGGATCTGTCTCATCGCCAACCCTTGAGGCTGTAGGGGGAGGTCGGGAATTAGCTTGCTGATCTTTAGAAGGGTCAACCCTGTAAGTATTTTCGCCCACGACCAGCTCATGATGCGTCGGGCTGATTGCCTGGGCTGAGGGCGTCGCAGAAAAATTGCCAGTCGAGCGGGATGCCGTTGACGGAGGTGAGTATCCGTTGGTAGGACCATTGGTATTACTATTGCCGTTTATTGGAGGTGGGTTGCGGCGTGTGCTTGCCCTCGAGAGGCTAATGGGATTAGCGGGTGTGAGGTCAGTGGGGTTAGCAGCACGATTACCGGCGCCAACACCCGCAGTATTGACGAAGGGCTCATCGTCGGCCGGAGGTGGAGCAACGGGAAGTCGGTTCATACGTTGTGTATTGCGGGCGAATTGAGCGGGACGACTAGTAACTTTTGACGCCGAGGATGTGAGAGGTGCACCCTCTGCAGAGGAATAGTTGACAAATTGTGGGGGATCCGGCATGGCATTTCCTGTGCCATAATCGCGAACAAAATTCTCCTGATCTTTCTCTGGTTCGAATGATTCGAGAGCTAGGCGCAAACGTTCGCACGACTGGAGACCATCATGACCAAAGAACGATGATCAGATACCAAAAAACGACCGAAGGACCGAGGCACTTACCTCATCATCGGAGACGCAAGCGATGGAAACGCCATTGGCATAGGCCCAGACATTATCCTTGGTAAATTCCATACGTTCCTCTTCAAGATCCTGGCAGATATCACAAAATTGCTTCCAATCCTGCTCCCATTTTCCGATGGTATCCTGTAGAGCGCGCGCAAAGTTGACATATTCACGCTCATTGGCGTGAACTGTCTGTTGTGCACGTTCTAGTTTGACAGAGATTCGCTCGAGGTCCTTTCCCTGGACGAGGGTACTCTGCGCGGTATAAGCATTAATACGGAGACAATCCTGCTCGTATTTCTCGCGAGCTTTGTTGACATGAGCTTCCTGTGCCTGCTTCGTCTTGAATTGCTTCTCCATTACAACCTGATAGGCTTTACGATGCTGGGCTTGACGGGCGATAAATGCATTCACAGGGTTTTCGAGCTCATTTCGAATCTGCTGCGCAAAGTCTAGATGAAAGCCGGCTTGCTTTTCTGTTTCTAGTCGAAGTGTATCGAGCGAGTTTCGGAATTCGCTTGACGTGTTGTGTCAACCGACGCAGCTGAAAGTACATCCAAACAGGACCATACCCTATCTCGTCCCTTCCCATGGTCAATTTGGCAAGTTTGGCAAGTCGCTTCGCGTATTCCTCCTCGATTGCGGCCCTAGAGGAAGCATAAATGAGAGGGCCAATAAGCGCACAAAAGTTTGGTACCTCTCCTTCCAAAAATTACGAAGTTCTTCCATAGTCCTTGCGGCCCCGCGCATTCTGGCAAACAATACATCGACGCCGGCATCGGCTGGGCCCCAGAAAGCATTACAAAAGTCAAGAGAGCGAGCAGTAGGGTCTGGGGACCCATCTCTGGCGTATTTTGATAGGGAGGTAGTTGATGCCTGTCGCCTGGCAGACATGGCTGATGGGGACCCGACTCGCGCGTCTGAATTCCAAGTTTGACCCGTCTCCGGCAAATCCCGCGTATTGCATTATGTAATCACGTCATATAACAACACCAACACCAACACAACAAACACTCTATTAGAATTGTCCAATCCTTTGTTGCATCTTCTCCTTCACCGTCTGGTACGCGTTTATAATCGTCTGTTCGTTGATCACAATCTCCGTCGTGTCTGCCCTCGGCCGGCTAACCCGCGATGCGATTGTCGTTGGGTCCGTCTCGACGATGATCCTGTGTATGTATCTTGTTATCACGCACGTGGCTCGCGGCGAGCAGCGGAAAGCCACGCACCCGTCATCAATCGTTTCATCCAGACAGAGGATGACGCAGTCCAAATTCTCCAGCATCGCCCGCTTCTCTACCTGGTTTCGCAACAACAGATATAACGCATCCATAAATGCGGACAGCGCCGTGTGCAACATGAGTTCGTTCTC
>QFEA01001983.1:790-15753 GCA_003315975.1 Lactifluus echinatus | reverse complement strand
ATCCAGCTCATATCTCGGCATGGACGAAGACGATCAGCATGGAAAGTCCGCCAAGGGCCGCGCACGCCACACGGTTTCGGACAAACGCCAGCTCTCCGGCCCCAGCGCGAAAAGGAAGAAGGCGAACATGAACATTCGTACGGCCATTCTATACAGGAAAAATCTAGCTACGCTCATTGAGGAATCGGTGGGTGATCCATTGGTATTTCCGGGTTGTCTGTATTCATGTAAATACCCCAGGGGCTAGCAAACCTACCTCCCTCGATGCCCACTTATCTCACCGCTGCCGCTGCTCCTCCCAAAGAACCAACGCGACCACTGTGCTCCGTTTGCGGCTACTGGGGCAACTATAAATGCAAAAAGTGTGCTATGCCATACTGTGGTCTGGACTGCCGGGGTGTCCACGATGAAACAAGATGTGAACGGCGCGTCATCTGAGGACGCCTGGAACAACACTCCTCTGTCAACTTTGGCACTTAATCAATCCACTTTTTGCCAGCTTTGCTCGGCTTGCCACTCTAAAATGCTTGTGCCAACCTCGTCGGTTCCTAGTGTCGTCACATTCACCTCGGGAGTCCTGTCCGATGTTGGATCACCGCTTCTGGACTTTGTTCTTGCGTCCTTAACTGGACAAGACATGGGACTTGGTAAACATTCAAAATGCCCGGCGAGGTCTCGAGGCCACTTGTCGGATGTAGTAGTCGTATCTCGACAATACTCCCAGTCTGGACATGGGCATATTCGCTCCTACATACACTGAGTCTAATTACGCGTTCGAATAGTTCAATGCACACTGGCAGAGACCTATGGGTGTTCCCTGTCCATTTTGTTACAATCTAGATCTGGACAATAACATTTTCTCGAGCTCTTTAACCTTGCCCTACGTTCCAGGGCTGTAGCGACTGATGAACACAGGCCCGAATAAAGAAAAACACCGGGTTTTTGCCAGGCCAAGTGCCTGAAAGATGGCATTCAGGGCAATCAAGAGGCGCGGGGGTGGGGACGCAACTAAAGTGCTCAAGCAGGAACAATCACACCTGGGGTACCGTAAAATTGGACGTAGACATATGAACAGATTGTCATTCGAACGCCATTGATGGCAATTGATCCGTATTGTCAAGTATCTATTTGGTTTTGTCAACGCCACATGAACCGGAGAAATCTAGCGAAGCGGTTCCACAATATCATGACGAGAAGTTACTGTAGTACTGTGCACTTTAAAGGTCGGATTGGTCAAGTCATACTCCCATAGAGTACCGATTCCATTCCAACTTAAGTACTTAAGGCCTAAAGGATTGAATTCGAAATTCTTGGTGGTTGACAACGGCAATTATATTCCTTTCCGTGGCGAAAAGAAGCCCCGTTGACCATACGATGCGTTCATCTGATTCGCATTCCAACCTGATAGAGGGTATTAATGCAAATATTTCCAGAGACAACGAGGTCAAGTGCGACATGCACATAGAAAGCAGATCGACCGAAATTCAAGATTCAGTAGAGGTGTATGTACTATGGCTACATTAGTTAGTTTCGCCAGCTGAATGGTATTGTCTCCAGANNNTATTGTCTCCAGACAAATACGCATTCTTCAGGTAAACATCCCCAAACAACCTTCCTGAGGGCCCCCAGGCTGGCCTCAGAGATCCCAGAAATGCAGTCTCCAGTGGGGTTGGTCAGAGCGCGACCGTAACGTCACGGCAATCGCAAAGGGTTGTCCACCAAATGTGAGTGTAACAATGGCGGTGGTTGTAGATGGAACCATAATGCCACCTTGGCCATCGCTCTGGGCTCCTGGGATAGCCTGATGTACGGCTTGTGCGTCATTTGGGGGCGGTGATGAGGGTGGTGCCAGTATCCATAATCGCGGTGCAGTTCTTCAGACCGAGATCATTTCCATTCACGGAAACAGCGTCCATCACCCCCTCCCAGAAACCAAGCGTGTTGACATTCTTGAGCGTGACAAGCGTTTTGGTCAAATTTGGTCAGGTCCAGACTCGCCAAAACAACTTCACCGTCGTTCTGCTGGTCAGAAACTTGCCCCAGTTTGTATGATGTAATGACGTCCTTGATCAGCCCTCCTTGGGCAAGTGACTCGACGGGTGTGGAAGTGTTTTGCCGAGAGGATACTCCGGTCTAGACCCATAAAGGTCATCAAAAAGCGTCTGGGAAGCAGCAAAATTATCACTTTCTTGGGTGGCGACACCGAAGTATGATTAGGAAGTTGCAAACTGGCGACGACGGGGTTGTTCGTGATGATAATTGCAGAAGCATTTCCCGAGACAATAGCTTACTTGGAAAGGCTTTTGCGTATCGACAAGAAAGATGAGGGCTGGGATCCAAGAAAAATGTGATTGCCCTGAAAAAAGAGGATGAGGTGAACGAGATAACCAAGATAGTGGAAAGGAAGCGTAAGCGTACGCTGTCGGTCCCATTGATAATTTTGCACTCCCCTGATATAGCCCACATCCCCCTTCTTTGATACTAAGCCCGAGTGAATTTAGGGTTGTGGGAGAGTTGGCCGGGGCGAACACATTGTCCAATAGAGCTACCGTATCAACGAGGCTGAAGCCTGGGTTGTCAACAACCGACGCAGCAACAGATATGGAAGGATCTGCTTCAGAAACCCGCACGTGGAAGCCACATTTGGACCGAGCTTCAAGTTGGCACGAGCAGCGATGTGCGCATCACGCGCGGTATTTCCGCAGAGGGCTGCTCACGACTTGTCGACTGGCTACCGGGACCGAGAACTTCCGGTGGGGGATGCCAGATGCCATGCCAAGGCGGGGATGAATAAGCAATAAATGGCCTGACTTTTCGTACGAGCCGAATATAAATAAATAAATCGAGCTGGAGGAACCCCCAATTCCAATGGATCTCGTACTGAGCATTGCAGATGAGTACCTCCTTGACAGGACGTGGGCTTACATTGTTCCAGCATCTGTCTTTGTGTCCCCACTTGAGATACCAGTCCTCGCCTCGATTCCATGGCATCATAAACTCGTCTCTCGCCTCCCACATCCTCCATTACCGCCCAGTTACAACACCTCTCTGGTCCACATCTCCGCATGGCCCCGCGACTACATCCCACGTCAGCTTCTCTCTCTTTCAGTAATCACGTTGATTGGCATTTTCTGTCTCTATTTCATCTTCGCCGGTCTCTCCTATCAGTACATTTTCAACCATGAGATGATGAGCCACCCCCGCTTTCTCAAAAACCAAGTCAAACTCGAAATTCAATGTAGTTTGCATGCTTTCCCCGGCATGACCCTCCTTACTCTGCCCTGGTTCGAGGCTGAAGTCCGCGGTTACTCCAAGTTGTATGATAACGTTGATGAATATGGCATCCTATATCTTTTATTTTCAGTACCTTTGTAAGTCCCGTCTTTTGACGTTGCATGGTGCTTTCTCTGACCTGGCTATTGCAGTTTTTTAGTTTTCACTGACTATGGAATCTACTGGGTACACCGCACATTACACCATCCGTCGATTTACAAGTATGTCCACAAGCCACACCACAAATGGCTTAGTCCGTCTCTTCAACTCCAACTCTGTTGGTCACTAATTCATCGCTTCTCGCAGTTCCGACTCCCTTCGCTTCGCATGCATTCCATCCCCTTGACGGCTACCTGCAATCCGTGCCTTACCATCTGTTCATCTTCATCTTCCCGCTTCATCGTTGGCTCTACCTCGGTCTTTTTGTGTTTGTAAACTTCTGGAGTATTCTTGTACGTTTTTTTATTTCCTTCATGCTAACATCGTCGTTTTTTACTTAAAGTGAGCAGATTCACGACTCCGACATGATCACCGGGCATGCTCTCGAGAAAGTTATCAATGGGCCAGCGCATCACACCCTCCATCACCTTTATTTTACCGTGAATTATGGGCAATACTTCACTTGGGCAGACAGATGGGGTGGCTCCTACCGACAGCCGGCGTCTGAGCTTGATCCACTTCTCGAAGTACATGCAGCAAAAAAGAAAGAGGTGCGAGGAAAGACGGAGTAGGTCGTAATGACTTTCGGCTCCACTGGCCATACGAGTATGATTTAATGTTATAATTTGCATATCTACTATTCTACTAATGCAAGAGAGCATGTGCCAGTATGACTGGATTAGATGGTCGAACTCTTAGAATCTTGTTTCATCCAATGCTCAGGTCACACGACCCGATTTGTCTAGGTTACTAGGGAGGGGGAAAGACATACGTAGCTAGGATACAAAATGCAGTATGCGAAAAGAGATAACATTCCGAGTGTGCCTCGTCACCGCTTTTGTGCACGCTTCTTCACCTCATCGTCCTTGACCGGATGTAACATGATTTTGTTTGGGTGTCCGGGCGTATTACCTGAATGGCCTTTCGACCAATCATATGAGATTGCGTACGCAAAGATACTCCCATTGCGACTGAACGCGGACGAAGAGACGGGGCCTGGGCATGGATCAAACGCTGTGACGTTTAGTCATTAGCGAGCGCACAAGCTGTTAGGAACGTCAACGTACTCTTCAGTCGTGTGCGTGAGTCTTTGTCCCAAAAGTTGATTGTCCCGTCCGAGCCTGGCGTGGTATGGCGTATTGGACAGGTTTAGAACAAAGGTGAAATAAATGGTGCTTACCACAGGTGGAGAATGTACCATGAACAGGATGGAAGTTGATGTCGTTCACAGCAAAGACAAGGGCTTGATCTTTTGAGGCGGGGGTTTGGTCACGTCGGTGGCATTTGAAGGAAAAGTTATTCCTAATCATAATTCGTAAATCAGCTTGAATAAGGCGATTCGACGAGGTGATACGCACTGCGAATCCTTTTCATCGACATATCTGAAGAAGGTTGTGATATTCAGTCAGACAAAGATGAAAGGAAGGATTGACGAGGGAGGAGACGTGGACATACTGGATAGCCACGCGACCTTCGACACTGCCCATAGCAAAGCCGGTGCCACTAGGGAAGCAAGATATTACACGTGTCTGCCACTTCAATGGTGACATCATTGTCTGCAGGTGGTCTCAACTCGGTGACACGACCGAACGTCAAACGGTTTTACCTTGTACGGTGTTGTAGGGTTCGTGAGATTGAATATCTGGACATGGCGCTCCGCGGTGCCGACTACCATTAATGGGTACGAGACATCGAGCGTGTAGCAGCGTTCAGGTAGCTGCACTGTCGAGACAGGATTTGCTGTACGCATGTCCCAGTACTGAGTCACACGTAGAAAATGAGCATCATCGCTCGATAAGTGAACGAGACGGGAGCCACCTTGATAGTTTTGTCCCACGAACCAGTAGCGAGAATGCCACCCTGGGGTGTCTCTAGCCATTTGACGACCCTGACCGGCGCGTCATGTTGCGCGACTTGTTGAGATTGTCCGGTTTGAATATCGAAGAGACGCGCAGCGTTATCACAACCACCAGAAATAATCTTGTTTCCCTCCTATTAAAGCGTGGTTGGGAAGAAACGAATGAGATATTTCGAGAAAATACATACTTTGTTCCAGCAGACTGACAATACCGGTGCCTGATGTGCATACATTGCCTTCCCTTGTGTCAGGCCATTCGCTCCCACCTCATATATCCGCACCTACAACACAGTGTCATGAGGCATGTGGACAAATAGAACGGTACAGACGGAGGCGACCGACATTATTGTCCCAACTCCCTACGGCAAGGAAGTCTGCAGCAGGACAAAATGCAAGAGATGATATGGAGTCTGGAGGAGGATCTGCGACTTCAACATCCTTCTCCCCTGTCGAAGAAACATTTGCAGACGTGGGGTTTGCTGGGAAGAAAGACATTGAAGGTCGTAGCGTCGCAGTGGTTCGCGCCACCCGTGACTCTTAGGGTCGCATTACATAAGCCATGATGCACTGAAATGAAGGGCGAAAGTGGTCCATGTTACAACATTACAATAACAACACATCAACTAAAAAGTACAAGTTATGGAAGTTTTGAGAAATATGTAACGACAGACACCGAGGCCTGCGGAAAAAATAAATTAAAGCCACACATAAAAAGCGACGAGCCTGGGACTCGAACCCAGAACCGCTAGCGCCGGAAACTAGCACGCTACCATTGCGCCAGCTCGCCAACTGCGGAGCGAGAGTCCCTGATGTATGTTAACCTCAAAAACATACCAACCAGGAAAGGCAGCAGCCCTGGTCCCTGGTTTAATTAATCCAACCTTGGCTGGACCAGGAACACGATGTCTATGCAAGTATGGTAAATGACCTAAGAAAGACGTACAGGCTCATAGATTCGGACCACTGGATGAATGGAAGAGGAAGAGCGGCTGCGGCAGGATTTTCACGTACACGTAAACTCTGGGCAAAGTTACGAACACCGCGGGACGACTACAGTACAGTATCTCCCGTCAGTGATAGAAGTCTTTACGCCGAGGACCGAATAACAACTGTCTTACCACCTACCACGACCGCAGACGATAGGCGCAGCTTGTCGGGCATTCCGGAGGTGGAGATGTGTATACGCATACGAGTTCACTGAAAGCTTGGATCATGAATCTGATCGGACATAAGCACCGTAAGCCAGAAGTTTGGCACGCGTCGGTGGGTTGAACTTGAACCGGAATCGCACCATACAATATAGTACATAAGTCCCCATTGGCACCCGGAACTCGCCCACGGTATCTTGCCTGGCCTCTCACTGCAGTGGTTCATTATATCTGCAATGACTCGCCACGATAGTGGTTCCCTAGATGAGGAGACTCCGCTCCTCTCGTCGGAACAGGCACCGAAAGAGCTACCAACGCCCGTTCCGTGGTCTCAAGTCTGGATTTTGCTTGTTTTGCAGCTCGCGGAGCCACTTGCATCCCAGCTCATACTTCCTTTTACACCAGAGGCATGTCATTCCCTGCCAGCTCTGATCATTTTTTTGCGTCTGAGTCTGATAAATCCGTTGCAGTTTGTTCGTAACATTGGGATAACCCATGGCGATGAGTCTCGTGTAGGATATTATGTCGGCTTGCTGGTGAGACCCCAGAGTAAATCCCGTCTGTGTCTCTCATGATATTGTTTCTAGCAATCCATCTTCTTTGCCGCTCAAGCTCTTACCGTCTTACACTGGACTAGGCTCTCCGACGTTGTCGGACGTAAGCCGGTCATCCTCATAGGTCTCTTCGGCCTATCTCTGTCGATGCACAGCTTCGGGCTCTCGACTACATATTGGGGTGCTGTATCAAGGTACGTTCACGCAACTCTGTGACACCCTAGTTTATTCCCTTCTTATATATCCTAGTCGAATTCTCCATGGAGTCCTGAATGGTAACATTGGTGTCATCAAAAGCATCATCGCAGAGATTACCAATCCCACAAACCTCCCGCAAGTCTATGCTTATATGCCTCTGGCATGGTCAACTGGGAGCGCACTAGCGTAAGTCAGATGCGCTCTTAGTGTGTCTATTCATCAACTCTAGCTTGTACAGTCCTATAATTGGAGGGTCACTGTCACGTCCTGCAGACCGTTTTCCGGATACCTTTGGAAATTCAGAGTTTCTGAAGCAGTACCCATACTTCCTTCCATGTGCCGTCGCGGCGACATTTTCGGCGTTAGCAATGGCCATAACGTTCGTCTTTTTGCAGGAGGTAGGCGTGAAAGCGTTTTTTATTCGACACCGACCTACATTTTGCTGTTTAGACTGTTCGTTCTCCCGTAACTCTTCGCAATCTTTTGACAAAAGGACGACAGCCCTCGTCTGTGGACGCAGACACACCTGAAATTGATGATGCCGAGAGGCCATATCCTCTTCGTCGGCTGATGACACGGCGTGTGCTGTTATCTGTGATTAACTATGCGACCCTTTCGCTAGTTGACATTTCTTATCGCGCAATTCTACCTCTATTCTTGAGCACGCCCATCAGTAGCGGTGGCCTCGGACTTGCTCCACCTACGATCGGAAAGATCCTTGCTTGCCTGGGGATCCTCAATGGCGTCTTCCAACTCACTTTCTTTGCGCGTGCTCACGCTTTTTGGGGCACGAAAAGGCTTTTCGTTGGAGGACTTCTCTGTGCTATCCCCGCCTTCGCTTTCTTTCCTATGATGAATGCCTTAGCGCGTGCTTACGGCGTCGGCCAAGCTGTATATTCGGTCATGGTTCTTCAAGTCGTCTTTCTTCTTGGTTTCAGCTTATCCTTTGGTCTGTCGTGATCACCGTTTAGAGTTAGCTGATGTTGAACTAATCCCATTTTTGTAGGTTGCATTTTCATTTACATCGCAGCGGCGTCTCCCAACCGTGCGTCTTTTGGTGCAACAAATGGGCTGGCACAACTACTTGTCTCAATAATGCGTGCGATTGGCCCTGCAGCCGCTACATCTCTCTTTTCTCTATCGCTCGCAGAAGGATATTTGGGCGGCGGAATGGTATACGCCGTACTCCTGGTTACCTCATTAGCTGCTGTCGCCTTTGGAACCGCCCTTCCACGACAAGTGTGGCAATTATGACGTCGGTACTATGCGTTGCGTGGGAAATGGACTGCGATAACTTCCGGATGAACACCGTCGACGCTTGCTAAACTTAAACTTACCTTTCCCTAACCTAGAGTCACGAATGTTATGTCACAGTTAAAGAATTTAGTCACATACGAGTTTGATTTGAAATCGAAAAGTCTGATCACCAGAGGTCCGGTGTAGATAGATATCTTGGGCATATATTTCAAAGAGCAAATTCGCATGCATGCCAGCGGATACATCGTGGAACTAGTGTTACATACAGCTCTGTATGTTTGAGATGCACAGTAATGGAAGGCCAAAAAACGAATTAGCAAATGTTTGATGCCACGAGTTTTGGATAACGTGGAATCATTATCGGCAGCATCGAGGGCGGAGAAAGGTCTGTCAGCCACTGTGGTGACCAGGACAGCCAATGGGATCGATGCAATTTTACAATACATACTCCTACATGCTTGTTTATCTCCGGAATCTCTTTGCTTCAGAAGAAGTTGTAGAGCCTCGCAAGTGGCAACGTTTCTGCAGGGGCAATGTCCGCTAGTTCGCCATCCACACGAACCTCGTAACTCTCCGGGTCGACAGCCACGTGTGGGGTAGCGTCGTTCCATTTCATGTCTTTCTTGCGAATGTGGCGGCAACCACGCACAGCCTCTATGCGTTTCGTCAGCCCATAATTTGCAATATTCCCTGAGTCAATAGACGCCTTTGAAACGAAACTGATTGAATTGCGTGCAGCTGAGGCTGGATGTGAACCCCACATGGGCCTGCCGAAGAAAGGTTGAACAGTAGGAATAGATGCATTTGCATCACCCATCTACAACAACAGAGGTGAGTGTCACGATCATTGCGTCGGTTAAGGATAGTACCTGTGCCCACGCGATGACGCCGGATTTAAGCACCATCTCGGGTTTGGCTCCAAAGTTCTCTGGCTTCCACAGGACGAGATCGGCTAATGCACCAACGGCAATCTGGCCAACCAAATGCGAGATCCCGTGGGTGATCGCACTTTGGAAGAGGTTATACTTAGCAAGGTGCACAAGTAAAGGAAGTAATGTCATACGGATTAATGGTGTATTTTGCAATGTATCGTTTAACACGCGCGTTATCGCGACCTTCGGTATCGCCCAAGGAAGTGAGCGGGCCCCGTAAGTCGCGCATCTTGCTTGCTGTGCGCCACGTGCGACTTACGACTTCGCCTACACGGCCCATAGCTTGGGAGTCCGAGCTGATCATCGAGATTGCACCTGAATCGTGGAGAACATCTTCAGCGGCCACAGTCTCAGCGCGTATACGTGATTCTGCAAAAGCCAGGTCCTCTGGAATGGACTTATCCAAGTGGTGGCATACCATAAGCATCTGTCATTATAATCAGCTGAGCAGTTGTTCACATCAAGCAAAAACAAACATCTAGATGTTCATCCAGGGTGTTGCCCGTGTAGGGTCGTGTGGGGTTTGTAGAGGATGGAAGGACGTTATCGTGGCCACAGACGGTGATGATGTCTGGGGCGTGCCCACCACCTAAACAGGAGTCAACCATTTTGGAAGTAACAAAATGACACGAGATTCAACCTGCTCCTTCGGTATGGTATGTATGTATAGTACGATTTCCGAACGCGGCGATCGTAGCTGCGATAAGATAAGCCAAGGGGACAAACAGTCGACAGTTAAGACATACTTTCCACGAAGCCCGATTCATTTAGCGTATCGGTGTGTATGTTCACCTAGCTCGTCAATGAGTGTAGTACGGCGGCACTCTAGCATCTGGTTACTGCAAACCTGGACATCATATGCATCGCCTACATTCAGGCAATTGACGATGGCCGCTGGTGTGGAACCCCAATCCTCATGCAGTTTCAAACCCGCAGCGCCGGCCTTGACGATGTCTTCGAGGGCTGAAGGACCTGAATCATTGCCCTTCCCTGTGAAACCGAAGTTCATCGGTAGAGTGTCTGTAGCGGCCAACATATGTTGCATGTAGAATGGACTTGGTGTACATGTTGTTGCGTTCGTGCCTGCACTAGGACCCGTCCCTCCTCCAATCATTGTCGTGGTACCTGCTGCGAGGGCCTCGGTGACCTGTGTCGGTGAGATATAGTGAACATGCGCATCAATTGCGCCAGGTGTGACGATGAGCTTCTCGCTTGCAATGACTTCGGTGCTCGAGCCAATGACAAGTGAGGGATGAACACCATCCATGACGTCTGGGTTGCCAGCCTTTCCAATGCCTACAATGGATCCATTCTTAATACCAATATCTGCCTACACAGAGATCTTTTTGAGAGGGTCTAGAAAATGGAAGGGTGTGGTACCTTGTAGATCCCGGACCAGTCAACAATGAGCGCGTTTGTAATAACAAGATCAAGCGCTTCCGATGATGGGCGATTCGTTGCCTGTCCCATGCCTTCGCGAATAGTTTTTCCTTTTGACAAGTAAGATAGATTCTCGGCACTAATAGAGGTGGGACTACTAACCTCCGCCGAACTTGACTTCGTCGCCATACACCGCCTACACAATATATAGGCAAGTTGTGCCGTAGTGCCGTTCGTTTTGGGCTTACCTCATCGCGCTCTACTTCAATCCAAAGTCGAGTGTCCCCAAGTCGTACGCGATCCCCAGTCGTCGGCCCAAACATAGCAATATACGCCCCGCGGCTAACGGAAGTGTCCTCACGCACTTCTTGCGCGCCTGGCTCTGGCACGGATGAAAAGCCACGTTGCACTAGTGTTGAAAGGCTTGCGTCCTGTGAAGTATGTGTAAGGGGACCGGATGCAAGCAAATTACCACCAGAGATGATTTGTCCGCCCCCAATCTTGCAGAGAGTGACAGTCTTGGTGTCGCCTGGCTCGAAGCGGACTGCGGTACCTGCTGGAATATCAAGGCGTTTCCCATACGCGCGGCTACGATCGAAAGAAAGTGCTGCATTCGTCTCGATGAAGTGGTAGTGTGAGCCAATCTGAAATTGTTCAGAACTTCGTGTTCTCTGGGATATACAAATACAAACCTGCACCGGGCGATCGCCAGTATTCGTAACGCGAAGACGGATACGCTCACGACCTTTGTTAATTACGATGTCCTTCTCAAGCGCAATAACTGCACCAGGAATCATCCCGCTTGAGTAAAGTGATGGGTCCTGCACTGGGAAGAGATCGTTGGATGGGATGGGGAGGAAGGACCCATAGAGAGCAGCCGCTATGTCACCGTCTTCAGATGCTATCGGGTCGTGGACAGTAACCAAAAAAACGCTTTTCGGATGATCAGGACACCGTACGAATGAGAGTTGCAGGTCCTAACACACCCATCGTGGAATGTGCCTTCCACTTGAATCTCGTGCAGGAGCAACGGGACAGACGGCAAAACATGACGCCTCCCTAGGAGATCCTTCCCAAGTTGCATGAGATCTGCAACAGAATGGACACCATCACGTATGTATTCCTGGAGTTGGGATGCAATAAGAGCAGTCGCCTCGGCTTGATTCAGGCGAAGGCCCCTTGCTAAGCGCTTTTGTGCAAGGAAGCCGAGCTGTGCATCGTATCAATCAGCCGAGGATATGTGTTGACGTCGACTAGGTGTACAACCTGGTGGAGGACGAGCTTTTCATGCTCCCTGGGTGAAATTCGCATGGATAACTCGGATGAACGGTGAGAATCTCAGCGATCAGACTTTATCGTTATCAGCAAATCGATCAAAATATTTCCAGAATTTTTCGGGCCGAGCTGGAGTGAAATTATTTTCAGTGAATTACAGTTGCTTAAAAAACTGTCCCAATGTTTAACCATTTCATGATGTTTGGTTTATAACACAATGTCAGTAAGACCTAATATTCTGAGATAAATATATGTGATACTACATCATACTAGCTTTGATTTGATTCTGTAATCATTTAATTTGGATCAAAACTCATTCCAAAATAAATTGAATAAAATAATCACTCATTGGGATTGTTATGGTTTGGAACACACTCAGTGTGGCCAAACTGCTGTTTGGCCTTGTTATGATTTAACTGATTGGTTGACTGGTTTGTTGGACTGGTTTGACTACTTGATTGGATTAGAAGTTCTTGGAGCATGACGCCTAGTTTGGGTCATGAAAAAGGACTTGTTATTTTCTTGGAAATTTCTGCTGAAATTTTGTCACAGGCACATATGGTGTCATGCTCAGGCCAGCATGTCACCAGATTTCGTTCAATAATCTACTTGTAGACACTTATAGGACGCTAATTCCTATGTATGACTAAGCTGAGCACTCGGGGCTCTCTGACGCGACTCACGGGGTTCCCATGCTCTCGGGGTTTTCGGGCGAGGCCTGGTATGCGAATACTAGGCCGTGTTTTCGTGTATCTAAGCTGGGATCCAGTCACGCAGGACGGACTTGAAGAGGGCAGTTCACTGTATTGATCTAGGGCACTATAGCAGCCCTAGTAGCTTCCTGAAGCCCCTAGATTGCTCACACAAGGAATACAGCCTAAAGACCTGATATTCACAAGGAGAACGAGCTTAGGGCTTGTCCTCCCACCACTAAAGACTTATATACTGTACAGGGGAGTCATACCTATAGTACCGAGTCATTATCTACTACAATCCAGGGTTCTAGAGAGGAAGCGGAGCGACTGATTGAGAGTTCACGCAGATCAGATAACCCAGTCATCATGACGCGCGTCTTGTCACGTGATCGTGGGACTCTGCATCCGGGCCGGGCATTATCATATCTGGAACGTACTTGTACAAGTGCTTATTATCGGGCGCGAATTGTGACATATGGTGCCACTGATGGCATGGCATCAGTGATGGACACAGCCCTGGTTTGATATGTTTCAGTAGTGTTTCGTCTCTGTTTCATGTACATCAATGATTGCGTCTCAGTAGTGTTTCAGATGTGTTTCATAAGTAGAGTAGTCAGTAGGGATGACTCACTCGTGCAGCTGCTTGTATATCCTTAGGACACTGCCCCAAGTCTAGTAGTATATATAGACATACTTACTAGCTGTACTACCTTAAGCTGAGTCTTCTCTGAAGACTAGCCCAATCTACTTGATTCCCTTCTACTTGTGTGCAAGATCTATTCCTCCTAGGTGGGACTTAGGAGCATCTCTATTTGTTATGGTTTTGCTGTTATGATGATTCAAGTGTTTTCTGAACGCTTTACTTACAAGTCTGGTAAAATGGTTCGTCTCAAGACTGGTTTGCTAGGTCAGTAGTTCTCAGATCTTTACTTACTGATTTGGTTGTGAAAAAGGTCTTTTATTTCTTAGGAAATTTCTACTGAAATTTCCCTTTGCTTTTTCTCACTATACTGTCTTGGGACTGTTAAAATAGTGTCTTTAGTACTCCCTGTTGGGACAACTTAGATGTATAAAAGAAGCCAGCTATGGACCCTAAGTGTAAGGTGGCCAGCCACCTTACCATTACCCTAAAAAGGTGTGCATCGCATGCCACTCATCCACAACAGGACGTGTGCACTCCCAGGTGTAAGGTGGCTGAAGCCACCTACCATTTAGAAAGGCATGCACATCATGTGCACACCACTTACCTTGTAAGGTGGCAACTCGCCACCTACCTCACACAGGCGTGCACATCATGTGCATGCCACATAACAAAATGTGTGCACTTCCACAAGTGCACGCCACTTACCTCAGCACGTGCACAATCCTGTGCACACCACAAACATCAAATGGAAGCGTGCACTTCTGTGTGCACGCCATATATTCCTTAAATGGCACGCACATGCTGGCGTGTGCCTATCACATCAGAACGGCATGCACAAGTATGTGCACGCCAATTAAAACCTCTATACTCAGCGTGCACACCTTGGTGCACACCATATACATCAGTCAAGCATACACGGTCGAGTGCATGCCATAATTATCACACAAGCGTGCACAGTCAGGTGCATGCCCATTACCCTCAGACAAAGGGCTCATGCGCAAAAACGTGTGCACGAGCCTTCACACCAGAAATGTGCACATAAGCATGTGCACATCAGATATATCATTGAACACATGTGACCCTTTGGGGCCATGCATTTCACCTCAGCTTCCCAAGCGACCAGTTTGCACTGATCACTCTACATTAGGTGTGCACAATCATGCGCACGCCAGCTTGCGTCAATAAAGCGTGCACAATCATGTGCACGCTAAATCATGTGTACAAGGCATGTAATAATATGCATGCCAATTATAGTAATGACCAATTTAAATGTTGGTTGTAGTGCATCATGGTTAGCCCACAGGGCAACCAGAAATATGAAGTGTGCGATCACACGTTTGAGGGTAGATACCCTCAAACACAAACCATGGACGTCATAGGGGTGTGGGCTCGTCGGGTGAGCACTGATATCGATATTTGGCTTAGGGTACCATGTATATAAGGTCTGCCTCTCCATTGTTGAAAGGCAGACACTTTCTTCTTTATGCAGTTTTGCAATAGACCAAATTTGTTACGGTTTCCTACCTTACATGCCTCACTTTTCTTTCTTTTGTTACGCGTTTTCTTTGGGTCATGTGACTTTGGGTCACAT
>QFEA01001978.1:0-53833 GCA_003315975.1 Lactifluus echinatus | reverse complement strand
AGGAAACAAACAGAGCCCATATGTCACGTGCTGCACGTGCCTCCCTCCGAAAAGGAAATGAAAGTGACCGCCCGTCGGCTCGTCGGCTCGTCGGTCGTGGTCGATATTGATATTGGCCTCGTCGATTGGCCTCGGTTCGGACGACGCCGGTCGGTGTCATCACCTATTTCTATGATCTTTGGTACTGGGCTGTTGGGCTGTTTCTATGATCTATGGTACTGACTGTGATGGTACTGGGCTGACTGGGCTGACTGTCCAGATTTCATAATCACCCGGGTCATTGAGAGAACCCCTTAAAGTTTTTCTCGACGACCCTGTGCTGTTTTGACTGGGCAGGTCATTGAAGTCTTTGCGTTGCATCATTTCCACTGTTTTCATCGCATAAAATCGCGCCATCAATTATGCCACCTCTTGCATTCTCATCTTCTGGAGCCCCGAGACCAGAACGTGTCATTCTCACCCGTGGCGGCGCACGAACCAAGAACAATCCCTTGGGAGATGGTCAGCCGCTGCGCTATTCAGCTGCTGCAGTTGCGGATGGTGCTGACGAACATGATTACTGCAGTGACGAACTGCCCCAAGCAAACGTTACCGCCGGCGAAGTGTCCCACCCCGAGTTCGCTGCCCGTGCGCAAGCCAAAGCCACCCATCACAATCCTCACCAATCCAGCAAGAGTACAGACCGCACCTTCTGGCCAAAAATCGCGAACTGCCAACCCTGGGAATGTTGCGCCTACTTCGAAGCGCGCCCCCGCATCCTTTCAGAAGAGGCTCACCCAACCTCCCACGCTGTCTGCCTCAGCCGTCACCGTAGCAGCGGACGAGAATGCCTACGATCATACCCGGCGTATGGCGAAGAAACTTGCGAAGCCCGCGGATACTACCAAGGGCGGGCAAAAGCCCAAGTCTCTACTTCCTGAAATCGTGATTCACGAGCCTTACCAGTGGGACGCCTGGATCGACGTGCACCACCCCGGAACGAGCTACGGCAAGATGCTGGACGTCCCCGCCGTCAACAGACGTGGAAAGATGCACGAGGACGACTTTGCGCGCCACTTTCCCAAGGAATATTCGGCCGAGCAGGCCATGCAGAGGCTCCGCTGCATGGTGCGCAGTGGAAAGCGTCTTGCCGCCGCACGTCGCCGGGAGCTCGCCCGCCAGCAAAAAGAAGCCGACGGGCATACCGGCAGCAGCCCCGACATACCGGAACGGTCATTGGCCACCTGCGGTAACACACCCCGCTCGCACTTCTCTCCATAAATCAAATCCGAGGTTCTCTCACCGTCAATCCGATTGCAAGTCTCGGCTTACAATCGCAGCTGCGTCCATTCCTTTTCTTCCACGCTTTGCTCCTCCCTCCTTCGAACGCCGTGGCACCTGCCTCACGCCGTCGAGTCGCGGCGACGACGTGAGGCAGGACGCGGCGCCGCTTGCTCGTCGTGCCAATCTCTGAGTCGCGGCGGAGGTCTGAGCACGGCGGGCAGCGGGTCCCCTTTTGCCTTCTCTGTCCCACATTTTTTTCCCCTCTTCTCCAACGCTTCTCTTTTCTGCTGAGTTCTTTTTTGTCTCAATGCCCTCTGGACGAGCCGCGGTGCAATTGGCCGTATTCGGACATAAAGTAAACGCGCAAGATAAACAGAGAAAAAAAACGTGCAAAATCATCAAAAAGCGCAAAATAAGCGTAAAAAAAAGTGCAAAATGCGCGCAAGATAGGCGTAAATTAAAACAAAAAAAAAAACAAAAAGCACAAAAATCTTCAAAAAAGCGCAAGATAAGCATTAAAAACACCGCAACCTCGTCGTTCGCAACCTCGTCGTCGTCGAAAAAAAAAAGCAAAATTATTTAAATAAAGCAACATTGAATAGAACTATTAATTGCGTGTTTCATTTATCCTCCTCTGCTCTTTGAAATCGGCTTTGCCTATCTAGCGTCTCCATCACGACGTCTCTGTCAGCCGTCAGTCTATAGAGACTGCGCCCTTTCCCTGCTTCGGCGTTCGGCGGCAAACCTTGTCATTTCCACACCGGCGACTCCACGCACGAGCACACACGCAGCCGTTGATGTCCTCCGAGGCCTTCCGAGCGTTATGTAGGAGCGGGCACCGCGGGCGTGAGGTCGCGTCTTGGCCGAGGGCGCGATGCTCTGTCTTCGGTGTTTCGTGCCCTAGCATGTCTCGGTCGGTTCGAGGCGCGTGTCTAGCACTCTCTTAGCTCTTGGCTTACCCTGCATAACAGAGAGTCAGCGGCTGTCCAGTGATCGCAAAATGGCACCTTCCATCCACTTTCACTTCCGAACCAGTTCCCCCGGGGCTGGTGTACGTCGCACCCACTGCCCTCAGGGCCTGGCTACGCATGCCTGGGGGTTCAACCTCATTTGCTTTTCGTTTTTCATTCTCCATTCCTTTATGGTTCGTCTTTGCTTATTCCTTAGACGCCCCAGATTAGGTCTCGGCATAGATGTGGACGCACGTCTTGCCTCAAGTCCTCACGAAACTGCATAGCGCGCTCAAGACCGAGGCCATCTGGACTGCTCTGCTGCTCTGCTCGTCTTTCTGTCTGAGGGCGCTTGGCTTGGACTTGACTCTGGTTTTCTTTGGCTTGGATCGCTTGCTTGGGCTCGGCTCTCTGTGGCTCTTAGTTTGCTGACCGCACTTTTTCCCATAGTAATAGAGCGCGGTCCAGACGTGCCAGACGTGACTCCCGCAAAGCTCAACAGCTGTGTATGTATGGAGTGCGAGAAGCACACAACTATCCCATTCACGTACGTCGTCTCTATCGAGGCGCCCTTTTGTTCCCTTTTCCTCTCTCGCCCATTTCTATCCACTTTTACACCTTCCCCATTCCTCTCTGGCGCTGGTGTCTGTTGCATGCTCGTCGAGTCGCGGCGACGACGTGGGGCAGGCATCAGCGCCTTTTTTCTTGAAAGTGCATGTGAAATTAGGGTTAAGGTTAGAGATCTCTTTGAGCGATCGAGGCTGACGCTGACGACGTTTGTTGTGTTGTCGCTCTCGCTCGCCTTGAAAAATTAAGCAAAGTGCGCCTAATTATTGGGTACGTCACCCAGTGGAGCCTGCAGGTATGGGACCTTTGGAGCCTGGCTACCGTCTCTGGCGGCGGAGGTGAGGTGAGTTCGCCCTTCAATCATCACATACCGACGTCATTCCCACACCTCCGACGGCACTAAAAGAATTAGTGAAATGCTTGTTTGGCTCGAACGAGTGAGGGGTGCGTTCCTACAATTTTCGCTGACATCGGTCAATACGATGACTACCCACCTGGACCAACGATCGTATGGAGTGGAAGTCGAGAGTACTCGGCTGAAGGATTGAGACTTGGGAAATATAAAATATCGCTCAGCAGCTCCACCTGTATTTCTTCCCCGCTCTTCCCTCTCTAAATCTACACTACTCGTCTCGAGTTGCGTTTTCGTGTGATATTCGAAAGAGACGATGCAGTCAGCGCGTCCCGAACATCACGCCAATGATTCCGCTTCCTTGTTTAAGAACCCCTGGCTGGCCGCCGAACCAAGTGTCCCGCCTTCGCCTTCGCCCGACCCGACGCGAGACCCATCGCCGTACTGGGCACCATTTCGTGGCCTCCCATCCATAGAACGCGTTCGCCCATCCGAATCACGTCCACACCCCCCCGTCAAGGTCGTCAAACCCGATTGGGGCCACTCGACCGCTGTCTCCAAGCCCAATCTCAAGGCAACATGGCTGGGACACGCGGTACGCCGCATCACTCTCCCGTGTCCTCCCTTCTCCTTACTTACACGCTTGCAAAGAGCTTCCTGGTCGAGTTCCCGCGCGATGTCGCTGCTGCGGGCCCGGATGATGAACCTCCTCGCGTCTTGTTTGACCCCATCTTCTCAGATTCTGCTGGTCCGTCGTCTTGGGTCGGTGTTCGGCGCCGCCTTCCTCCTCCCTGCACCCTTGCGGAGCTGCCGGAGTTTCAGTTCGTGGTATACTCTCATAACCAGTATGTCCTGTCTATCTGGAGTATGATACCCTTGCCTGGTGCGAGGGCTGAAATACATGCAGTTATGACCACCTGGACCTCCCTACCCTCCAACAAATACATGCACAGCGGGGCAACCGCGTACATTTTCTCGTCCCTCTCGGTGAGTTTCTGTAATAACCCTCTCCAACTCGCTGGTTTTTGACAATCTCGAAACAAAGGCAACCAAAAGTGGTTCGAAGAGACTGGGATCCCAGCCTCCCGGGTGACAGTGCTAGATTGGTGGGATGTCGTTACGCTGTCAACGCATTCTGGCTCGGATCAGGAGCTCACGTTCGTATGTGCTCCGGCTCAACACAATAGCGGTACGTGCGGGTCCATTTGCATCCAGGTCCCAGAACAGAGAGTGGAACTTACTTTGCCACAGGCCGCGGCATACTCGATAACTGGACGACGCTCTGGGCTAGCTGGATAGTTGAACAAGCGCTGTCCAGCAGCAAACCGGGAGGAGATCGTACTTCAGTCTACTTTGCAGGGTAACCGCTGATGTCCTCTTCTCTCCTTCGAACTTCGTGTTGACCAAGGCCTCAACTCACAGTGATACCGGGTATGCAACGCCTAGTGGCCCATGTCCCATCTTCGAAGGTTCGTCACCACCAATTCAGAGACTCCCTTTCAGTGACCCCGGAGTTTTCCTTTTCTCAAATAACTGTACTGCAGAAATCGGCGCCAAGTATGGCCCTTTCGACATCGCAATGCTGCCCATTTGGCGCGGCGGCACCTTCTCCTTTATCGCCCGGCTCGGCTTCCGCGTGCGTCCTCTCTACCTCCCCGCCGATCCCCCACGCAATTTCTTACCTCTGAACACAGCTCATCCATGCCTCCGAATCTCTTCTCGCCTATTACCATGCGACGCCAGCGCAGGCATTGCGCATTCACGGCGCGTTGCGCGCTCGCCATTCGCTCGCGATGCACTTTGCGACATTCGCAGGAAGCGATTTCGAGGCGCTCGACCCCATCGTCGAATTAGACACCGCCAAACGCAAGATGGGTACAGGGGACTTGCTAGCTGTCGGCGATTGGTGGGCAGAAGGAGGGATGGGTATCATCGACGTTGGGGAGACTGCCGTAGTGCAGGTCGGCAAGTCATCGGGGCTTCTACAGCAACATGACATCACAAACTAGCAATTTATTATAGAATGTACAGATCGTGCCTATACTCTGTACGCCGTCCGTAGGAATTATTAGTGTCATTATGCAGCCTCCTCATCTAAATTCCACCAGTGCCGCGGACACTGGCCATCAACTTACCTAAGCCCTGCAGTCGCTTGGGGAAGCTACTTGCCACTACACCACTTGCCTGAATGACCTCGCCGTCGTTGCGGCGCCACACGCCATCGCTGTCACTGACGCGCCCGTGCAGACGCGTATTTTGATTCCCGTCGAGGACACGCAGCCACGACCTAACGAGCTCCGGCGAATCAACCAAAATATTGACCTCCTGCGAGTGGAACCAGGACTGTGTATCTAGGTGATTATCCGATGATTAGTACGTCCTCAGACCTTCCTTCATGGGTGCATGAAGTTTAAATTAATCAGTTTACGCACCGTGGTTTCCGTTCCCGAGGATAGCAATCTGATCGTCCACCGCCATGAACTTGACTGCAAACCAAGCAAGATCCCAGTCAGCCATCAAATACAGTTACAGTTTTATCCAGACGCAAGGCGCACCATGGCAGTTTCGTTTCTTCAGCGCCGCATTGAGCGGCTTTGTTTGGTCTTTACTGGTATACCAAAACACCTCGAGAAGCTTCTCTGCACCGTTTCCCTCCGAGTTAAGTGTCGTGTACATCTTGTGTACAACCTCTTCATTCGTGCCCCCTTGAAAGGGAATCGTCTCGGACTGGTCGTTGAAACCGAGGTCTATGTATAGTGTCACCTGCACGCCGCGCCTGCAGGCGTCCAAAGTACTGGAAACGATGGGCGATGCATTGAATGTTGGGGTTTGGCTATACGTGCATACAACTCAGCGTGTACCCTCTCAGCCCACAAAAACGACGTGAAACGGACATAAATATGCTCTTCTGGGCGAAGCGCACAGCGCTGAGCCAAGCTACATCTTGTGGATTCTGAAGGACACGGTGATGACCAGGTCCTATCCGCCGTAACAAGCGTCATCGCTCATTATATCTGACATCAAACAGCCAAAAGAAGACTCACTCCCCGTGGGAGGCCTACTGACAATGGCAATGGGTACTGGCTGATGCGGCTCATGCAAGATATACGGGCGAACGTCGCTTAATGTGTCCCAGCCGCAGCCCCCGTCCTGTGCGGTGGCCGCGTCGTCAGTTTTCCTCGTATCCGAGAGCGGCCCAGCCTCCAAGCCAGTGGACGAACTTCTTCCGGCGAGACTGGTGGTATCTGCATCGCGTTCCTCGAACACGCGAACCTGCCCACCGTCGTCATCCGACGCAAGATTCTCTGATACCCGTGAGTAAGAACTGGGATCAGTACCAAAACCGTGTGTAGTGGCTGCTAAACGATAAGGGCTTAGCCAGATCCGCGGGTAGGGCTGAAACCACCATGGATCGTACCCTGATCTTGGCCGTTGTTGTCAGCGTTTGGAGGACCTGCAAATGATGGCATATTCATATTCCGGTGTTTTTCTGCCGTTTTGCTACTTCGGTCCTCATTCTCTGAAATGGCGTTTCCAAGATTACCCGGGTCCGCTTTTTGATAAGGCGAGGGAACCCGCAAATCGAGATGTTGGACGAAGAAGTCTTTCCTCCTCTGATCTACTATCACAGTGTCCTTGCTGTTATGGCGTTGTGAATTAGGCTGGACGGCCTGGGCTTCGTTGACCGCTTGTTGTCCCAGGAAGTAGGCCCGAGCTTCTGTGGACATTGCTTCGGGATTGATGTCTGCGTGTTATCTCAGAGACCCAGGATCTGCATGCTCATAAAAGGAGGCGCACNNNTCAGGTCTTCATTATCTTGTTGGAACTTGTAAACATCAGGATACGTTGGCGGCTTGGCAAGGAGCGGCAGGGGCGGATTCATGGCTATTGACCAGGATAGTAATGCCGTATCATAAATGCTTTCCACAACTGGACCTTCGAGGTGAACCATCATTTCGAGATTCGGACGATCTTGGACGTTGTTACTGTTCAGACATGCCACGCGACGATCGACGACTAGATACTTTGCGTGGAACGTTCCAAGAAGAGGGCGGTGATAATTGATAACCTCAAGCGCAACTCCTGGAATCTCGTCCTCAGATGGTAAGCCTATTCTGCTCCAGAAAGCGGGTTTGACGACGACGTGGTTCTTCACCATCTGCTTGAGGTTACCCCGGTCGTACATCACTTTGACGACCACCTTCGCTCCACCACGCTCTTCCACACGCCTAGACAGTTTACGCAGCGAGTTAGCAACAATCTCACAGGACAGAGACGGTTCCCAGTAATTTGTCGCGAGGAATATTTCGGCCTCCGCACGTACAATAAGGTCGGCATAATGTCCCATTATATCTGGGATGACAGAGATAATAGAGAGCGGAATGACACCAGAACTGCCTAGGAGAGAAGGAGAAACCAAGCCGGCAAGCGGGTCGGCTTCCAATGTACGAAGAACATTGTTATAGATCTGTTTACAAATCAAAAAGGGTTCAGAAGAAGACAATGAAGGCACACGTTTAAAAAGAGATCGCTTGGCCTGTGTGGAAATTTCCCACACTTTGAGGCGAGGTCAAGCTCGTCCGCGTCGTCTTCCAAGATCGGGACATTGGTGTGCTGTTTGATTGCGATACCATGATTTTTGAAGAGCCGCTTTGCTATCTTTGAAATAGATTGGGTCGGTTCTGTTGCCAAAGCCGCGACCAATGTTTTCTGGGAGTTGCAAAGTTCAAGGACATGTCGGGAGACCATGCTGGAGCTTGTAGAGACCGGCGTGCACCAGCACCAGCCATGGCTCTACCTTTGCGGAGGGTGATGTCATACCCCTAACCCAGCTAGACGCCTCTTGCAGGAGGATACAATATAGTTGTCACTCAAACACAACAACTGAATGTGAGAAATGTTTGACTGGGTAGATAGTACGCTGGCAACTGATTTGATTGTGACCACGACAACGGGAAAGTCCTGCCGGAATTACATCCCATGTAACCAGGGCGGAATTGGGCGAGCACCGAATTTCAGAAATATTGCTGGTACTGGTGCCAATACTTTCATGGATCAGAAAAGTGTAACATTGGGTAGGTGGTATCGTCATCGACCGTCGACTGCCGGAGTCTAGTGTCACAAAGACCTCCTGACCAAATCTATCCTAGAGTTTCCTTGTTTGGGCGAGTGTGAAAGTGTTAGTAGGGTCATCAGCTAGATGGGCGCTTGCTTGCTGTTCGATACGAACCGGATGAAGTTTCAAACTCGACTGACGGGGAAAACCGCCACTTCATGTTCATGGCACGCTGGCCACGCGCCTTCAATTTCCCAGCACATATGAAGTCAAATCCACGAGTATTTCGAATCGTGGAGCTTGCGAATTCGAATTCGAATGTACAGAAATTCTCGTGACATGCTCTCATCACGCTCCTGTTCTGTGGCCTTCCGCGCGCGCCTCGCTTCGGGGTGTTCACTGGTACACCGTGTATGTCGCAGTGTCCATCCAATAGAGAGTCCGATGCGGCGGGGAAACGATGGAAAAGACGCGATCATTGATCATCGATGCAGGGGTGAACTTGACACTGGCACGCGAAAACGTGAACATATCACTTCTCATGGGGATTCAGCTGTCATATCGTTGACCTACATTATCTTGAAACATCTCCTTTTTTGCTGGGCCGCAAGACTGGCCATAGATGGCTCTGGAACGATGATGGCTTGTGACTCTCCTCGCTTCTACCTCCGAGTCGGTTCATTTTCTAGACCCGGAACGGATCATCGTTATGAACACGAGGGAGACTTACCTCCAATCCGATTTAGTCTCCCTCCGACGATGTGACGAGTATCCTCGATCTTCTGACAGTTTTCATCGGCCACTTCTTATAATTTGCGGTGGCCTGTGTCCTTGGTTTGTCACTGAGCCCAGCCCCATTGGCGGAGTATACCAGATACCTTGAGCTTTTGGGAAATCACCGTCATGATCCCAGCACGTATCGCAAGAGATTGGAAAGTGAATCCCACTCTTTGTTTCTGTGAGTCCGAGCTAAAATTTGAATACACCTAACACGCGTCTTGCTCTGCTTATCATTTAATCAGGAGTGTGGTCACACCTTGGAGTTGGGTACACTCGTACCCTGTCTCGAGGGGGTGGGTGTGACGCGCAGCATGATTGCCGTGATTTCCACAGCCTTTCCTTGACTGGTGTGTCCGTGGTCATCAGTTGATAGATGAGGCAGTATGGCGCAGCCGGCAGCTTTTCTGGGCGATCATCTGATCCTCCCACTCCTTGCATCGGTGAGTATTCTCCCCTCCTACAGACATGGCCGACGGATTTAGGACCGTCCAAAGAACCCATTCCTATTATTTTGACGTATGATTGAATGCAACCATAGGCCCTCCAAGCCTCATTCTGTGCATGTGCTGTCCAGACTACTTCAGTGCGGAATCGGTTCCGTGCTTCGGTGCGAGTTGTTTGATCCCCATTGCAGAGGGGTACAAAAGCGAAGGCAGCTATTTTCCAGAAAGAATAGGTCATGGGGGGAAATGTCGTGATAGAAGGTGTGCCGGTGAATCTCTGCGCCGAAGGGTATCTCCGGAATGACAAGTTTGCTTTTTGCAGCTGTCGGTATCATAACCACTCGTTACGGAATCCCTATCTCATGAACTCCAAAAAGCAGTACTTTGCGGCGAGGAATTCGGTCTCCACAGCTCGTGTCCTTTATTATCAGAGAAGGTGTGAGAACTTGAAAAAGGCCCGCGCACGGCTGTGTTTATGCCCTCCCACATGATTTCTTGGAATGTTCTCAGCAGACCTGGTGAGAAAGATTGGAGATAGCGACGACAGTTATGTCCAAGCTCGCGCCACTAATTGTCACTTGATTTATGCCGGGAATCGTGGCCCCGTTTTCTGGCGATACAAACGCGCTCTATAACGTTTTCCCAGATGCAAACGCCGCGTTATCGAAGATAACACACCCTGAAACACGAAACACAATTTGCGCTTTAATATCTATTGTCGGATACATACTCTCTTGGAGGCTCCCGCTTCTCCCCGTTCATGTTCTTGCCCCGCCTAGTACACCTCTCCCGGCGACTCGGTCTGGTTAGACCCGGCCCGATCCGCCTGACAACTCTGGGTTCCGACCGTTGTCTACTACTACGTCGTAGAGACGCGGGTCTTAATCTGAACTTCAAGGAAACGAACTACATGGCAACGTAATCGGGAATTCTCCCTAGCTCCGGTGTTCTTATGTATATTGTTTGGCTGCCTCTTCTATTGGCAAGGATCGGAAGGCTTCACATTGGCTCTGTCGCTCTGATCGCCCCCAGAGCATGGAACATTCCTCTGACATGGCGTTTTGCGGCCCTGGTCGTCAGGTTCCGTGTGCATACCTGGAAGGATATGAGGGCGCAGCGGGACCAGTTTCTTCGTGAATATTCTGACAAGCCAGTCGCCCTCTGCCAATCTCGAGCGCCCTCATCCCGAGAATCGGTCTCATACAATTTCCTGTTCAAGTGCGGTTTGTCATGTCCATGAAGCCCGTGCCTGTGGCGGGTGGATTCCATCGAAATCCAGCTCGCCCCCCGCTGTCCAGTCTGGTCCCCGGTGATACGACTCGATATGGTTCTCAGCGTTCCAAACACCATTCAGGGACTCGTCCAGGCCAGCACACTGGAGAATGGATTTGTACGGCGCACTGATTGACCAAGTTCGGGATGGTCACGATTCCTCGAGGTCTACGATCATACAGCAGGACTTCCAAGCAAGTCCATAACCCACCCGTAGACGCTCAGCCAACCTCAACATGTCTCATGTATACCGGTGCTCTCTACCGTGACGTGACATTGCAGATTTAAGCTTACTTCCAATCCAGTCGTCCGTTGGCAAGACAGGGTCAACTTGCACTCGACCGCCGAGTTGTAGCACCGTGACATGAAGCTAATTCTGTTTATTCTAGGTCAGATGCGCGATTTGATAATACTAATGCTCGCTCGAAGATGCCCGATCCGATCCAACGCACAGCCTATTCAACTTGGCCTTTTTTGTCCCGTCCCTTCAAGGTGCGGTGCTTACTGGCACTAGCCCGGCTTCCTCCGAGCGACGTTGAGGCAGGTATGAGGGACGCCAGTTAATCAGGTCGTGTACAGCGATCGAAAGAGTTGAGGTAGTTGCGTTGAATCTCACTGGCGCGTTTTTTGCCCTTGATGTTGGGTTGGTCCGTTAATTTTTCCCGAGGACACGATCGACCCGTTTTTGAACCAACTTTCAGCGTAAGGGCATACTGTAGTACTGAGAGTGGTGCATGACCCGGGATCATTCATCACCGCTCACTGCTCATAGCTCATACAATTCCCGTCCCTGCAATGAGACACATTTCGTTGTGGTGACAAGTCAGCAGTAATACGGCAAAAGCCGAAAGTAACTCGGCTTACTAAGATTGTTGTCACTTGCCGCCGCCGCCGCGCCGCACATTGAATTGTTGGTGGCCTGAGTGAGTCGAGTCGAGTCGTCGGTATAGAGCAGCCTCGATCTTCTTGCGTGAATCAATATTAATGTAATCGATAATATCTACTTATTGTGAATATCGTCTGACTCGGTATGACACTTCGCGATGCTGACTGCCTCGAGGCAGATTAGCTGTGCAGCAACCACGGGGTATATAGTGCTGGACTGAGGCCCCGGCAGGACTTGACTCGCAGCCGTAACAAAGTGAGGCCTTCAACAACCTCTCGTCTTTCGTTGCTGAGTCTCGACGTCAAGCCTTGGCGTGTCCCAATTACCAATACCCAATCGGGCAGTCACGAAGCCCGACAATTTGCGCCCCTCTCGTCGTGACACCTCCACACCAGTGTCTCAGAGTCTCTACCCACCGCGTCTTTCCTCTGCTGTATTCCGGGCTCGGTTGCAACAGTAGCTAACATTAATATTCTGAAGAAAACGCTTTTTGCGATTTCCCATTCGCGCTGTTATGCCAGTTACGACCCGCCGTCAATCCAAGGGTATTTCTCAACCCAACCCGTCTGAGGGAAGCGAGAGAGAACGGTCCGAAGACAGGGCGCCAGGGCCCTTTCAAGAGAGTGATATCGACGATGCTATTAACGCTTTACTTGAGGCATTGTCCTCCAGCGAAGACGACGAAGAACATGGTTCTGTGTGGGGTGGACCCGAGTCTGATGGGTCTGATGAAGCGTCAAATGTGGAGGGTGGTGATGGTCCCAGTGAATCCGACGTTTACGTTCAAGGTAGTTTTGTCTCCGTCAGCGCACATATATTATACTAATTTTGCGCGCAGCCGCACCCTCCATGGCAAAGCGCCGTAAGCTGCAGAAAGTTATGCCCACGGAGAATGCCTCGTCGTCGAAGCCGTCCCGGAAGTTAAAAAGGAGTGGTCCCAGTCGTAGGGTCCGGGGTCGACTGCAGAATATGTTGTCACTACCCTTAGATGTGCTCTTCGTGGTATGTCCACGTTATATGAAACCGCCTTCTTCTCTACTAGACAGTCACCCATCAGATATTCTCGGAGTTAGGGCCTATGGATCTTCTGAACCTGGCACGCACGAGCAAATCTTTGCGGCAAGTTCTAATGTCGCGCAAGTCTCTATCGGTCTGGATAGCTGCGCGTCGAGCTGCTGGAGCAACTATGGCTCCTGAGCCTCCCGAAGACATGTCGGAGCCTTCTTGGGCACAACTATTATTTGGGCCTTCTGTCTGCTCTGTGAGCGATCAACCAATTACGTACATCGCCCTAAGATCCAGCTGACTCTGGCTCGCAGCACTGCTCAACAAAGAACATTCATCGGGTAGACTTTGCCCTTCGTCGTCGCTTGTGTCTCGTCTGTAGGAGGAGAAAGTGACGAAATTTCCCTTTAGAATAGCTTTAGGTGGGTCTGATGATGCTTCTATTGTAGCCTCGTCTTCTCTATCAAGTTCCGGTTTCAATGCCCCGACTTGAAGGAGTCCATTATGGATCTCCTTCCATACACAAAGAGTACGGTAACATTTCTATATTCTGTACCTGCAGTCAGTACTGATCCAGCTATGTAGTTGGAGGGTGGGCACACGGGCACGCTTCCAATAGCCGTTTCTACTGGAAACCAGACCTGTACGACATCGGCAAGCGGTTAGCCGAGTTAGAGGAAGACGTAGATGCGGGCAAACCAGGAGCGCCACAAAGGCTCAAATCTTTCCGTGCAGAGAGAATCCTCTTGGTCGATTCTATCATCCAGGTGAGTGACGACGCTGTCATCCCTCGGGTAAACGTAATGCGTCAAGCAGGGTTGTTCCGAATTCGAGAAATGGGTCAAGGCAGAGGCAGAGGTCCAGGCTGAAAATGCTCGAGAAAGAAGAACACAAAGACGCGAAGCGTGAATATCGATACAATGAGGGTTTCAATCTTAGTGCTAACGGTCTGTGTTCGCAGCCTCACCGCTCGCATAATAGCCGCTGGCTACGAACTTGCTGATATTAACTTTATCGGGATGCATGCTGTGCCTGGCTCAAATGTGGACAAACCGCTAACGGATGACGGTATGTCACCCAGTGTACTTTGAGGGTTATCTGGTTACCGTTCCTTCAAAAGCATGGAGACGTATCAGAATGAAGGTTGTGACTAAACTCAGTGTTGCTCGGGAGGCTCGCCTACGTGAAGCACGGCGCAGGCGAGAGATCGAGTACAAAGCTAAGGCTTTGCAGTATTATACCAATCTCCTACGTCAAGTCGTTCCCGTGCAACGAGTTTGTCTCCCTGCGCTGGCCCAAGTCTCCGAGCTCTCTTGTTTCAAAGAGCTTCTGGACCCGGATAGGGAAGTGCAGTCTTCCGAGTGGGAGCATGCAAGAGAGCGGCTTCCGCAGAGCCTTTCGGAATGGATGTGCGAACACAGGGATCAATACACAAGTCTTTTACCATCCCAGGTAGAGTGTGGTCAAGCCGAGGCCCTGACCATCAGATTGCTGGACGATTCATCGATCAATAGTCGGCGTCATGGCGCGATGGTTGATTTTGCGGGACCACTCTATCTTGCGACCTCCGTATTTCGTGAGCCGATCAGCGGTACCATCTTGATCGGACGCGATATTTGCCAAGCTTGGGGTGTGAAGGGGCTGCGACTGGAGTTTTCAGCGCGAGGGGCAGAAGCAGTACATTCCCTTCTCGATGTCCTACAACTTGACCCAGCCACGGCAACGGTCACGACAATCGAGCAACTCGGCAAGCATTTCATTTGCGCAAGCTGCCCACCAGACGCCCGAAATCACCTTAGTTGGAGATCCTGCGTGAGTCGCGCCCTTCCCAGTGCCGGAGCTCCTCGCCAGGAACTTGATTTAGGTTTTGCATTTTGTCGAGTCGTCCGAAGGAGATCATGCACACCCCGAATGGCAAATGGTGAGCCTTGACATGGCTGGCTCCTCTCCCTCTCCCAGAGACGAGTGGATGGCCAATAGCGTCCGGTACCCACACCCGAGAATCGAAAAGTGGCTTTGCAATCATTGTGGGGATTATTTGGTGCCCCTTCTTATAAATTTAGGAAGCAGGGCGGACACTGTTGAACACTTGCTGGACGAGTACGCCCAATCTTTTACTGGTTTGTAAGCACGACTAAATTTACTGACTCTCTGCAAGACACAACGTCGAGGACCCAGTAGTAGATGTAGATATGTTCTCGTACCCGATGTTTGGGGTATTCTAGGAGGAGCTTGTTGGACGATGTTATGGACGATTGATTCTGGACAAAGGACAATTGTTTAATACGTTACCGTGTAAACGTAGTGTAGTCATCATGATCATGTGATATCAGTTATGAACGCGCCGCGCCGCGGCCTTCAGTTCAGGAGCAGAGCAGAGCTGCAACGATATGACCTCAAGCCCTCGCTCAACCCTGCCTTGGAGATCCTCGCCAAGGAACCGTGCACCCGTCTCTCTCTCTTTGGTCGTAGCGAAGCCCCAACTCGGTTCCCCTCTCGCCTCCGCAGTCACACACCTCCCGCCTATCAAGATGACAAATGACAGCGACGACCCCAAGGCAGTACCACCCACCACTCGCGAAGGTGTCCTCCTCTCAGATTCAGATACCCAGTCTGAGTCACCACAGGATGTGGACATACGATCCCGCCCAGACCACAACGGTAAGCGGTAACTTCGAATTACAGTATATCCTACTCGACTTTCTGGCAATCCCCCTTTTCCTTTACATGGGCCTCCGTCCCTGTTGTCCTTTCTGATCCTACAACCAATATAGACGACGCGCAACCTGAACAGGTACAGCCCGTTCTTCCCACTCCTTCTCCAACGGACAACATGGGCGGTCCACCAGCTTCCGACACGCCAGAGCAACCATGCGGTCAAAAACCTGCACCGCAGTCACGTTCATGGCTTGCATCACTGTCGAGGCGCGCTTCCTCCAATGTTCCTCTGAATGAACAGGCACCTCCTTTGCCCACCGGTGAACAATTAACTGTGGTAGAAATAACAGCCGACTCTGCCATGACGGCGGCTGTGCCGCCACCGGATGAATCCGCCGACACCGCCCCTGCAAACGTGCCGCTTCCGGACTCTCAAGCTACGAACGTGGCTTACACCGCCGAAGTCGAGACTAAATCGATACCTAGCAAGCGCTCTTGGTTTGCATCGTCTTTGTCGTCCAAACGGCCGACCAAAATGCGGCCTGTGGATGACCTACCGCCAACTATGGATCCTGTTCCTCCAGTGGAAGCTCCACCCTCCGAAACTCCGCAACGCCTAGTCACGAACGTGATCCCACCCACTCCCCCAAGACCAGAGCTTTCTCGGGTTGAGAGCGCACCTCCACCCGAAAGCGGCCCCGTCTCGATAGCGCCCGCTCGCAGATGGTTCTCTCCCATTTCTCCTGTACCATCGAAGCTTCCCGAGACGGGTGTCCGCGCCGCTTCGGCACCAGTTTCGCCAGCCGGTCCTGCCTCACCTTGTACACCACCACCCATGGACGAACAAATACCAAAGATGCCACCCGCTCATTCCTCGTTAGAGTCTGCCTCGTCTCCGGCGATCATGTCTGGCGATGCCGGCCAGTCTCCGTCTTCGTTGAACCCCTCCGCGAGCCGCTTTTCTCTCGGCATTCCCTTCCTTGGGCGTTCTAAAGTGCCCTTGGACAGTGCCATCGCGTCGGCAAGGGCTTCTGACATCCGAACAGGGTCAGAAGCAGATGGAACTTCCTCTGTGCCATCCAAGGAGCTATCTACTGCGGGGAGCGAAGAATCTACAGCTAAGTCTGTAGGTGAGTATCTTCTCAAAAAAAATGACAACTCGGAAATGATGCCATATTTCAGGAATTACCCTGGCGGAGTGCACCCCACCCTCGGGGCCGAACACCGTTTCGGCCGCCGTCGCTGATGGCACCGAAGCCCAAAGCTCCTGGTGGGGACGCATGGGTTGGGTTCCTGCGACCCTACCCACAGCCCCTCGGGTCCAAGATTCTCCTCAAATCAGACTGCCGGATCAGGAAATGACGGCCGTAAATGTAAATGTTGACGAGACGTCGAGTAATATCCCGAGCACGAGTGACTCCGTGCCTGTACAAGAAGCTCGACACGAATCAATGTTGCCGGCAGAACCACCTCAGGGCCATGGCTCGGGTTGGTTTTCACCGTGGCTTTGGTACGGTCAGTCGACGCATGCGCCAGAGATAGCTCCGCCGAAGGAGAGCGCCGACCAAGTAGGGATATTGACTCCGAGTGACTCGGAAGCCGAAGCTGCCAATGTAGCGCCGGAAGCAAACGAACTCGCTTCCACCATGCACATAGAACCGCCAAATCCTATCCAGTCCTCCATCACGACCAACATTTCTGGTTGGGCCTCGTTCTTCAGTTCGAGGTCACTGTTGGCGAAGCGCATCGCGGACACTGAACACCGAGAGGAGGTGATGGAGGTGATGGACATTGACGACGGGGACGAGGAGCGAAGTAGTACTGTTGCGCTCGTAGCAACCTCCGAGACTCGTCCGGGCAATAACGTCGTTGTCCGAGACACGCAAGCGATGGTTCCCGCGCCGCCGCGTTCCCGGTCTCCGCCTTCGAAGCAGAAAACAAAGCTTGATAAGAAGCCTGACGGCCTCGAGGACGCAAAGCGCACGTCGGTCTCGCCTGCACCTTCCCGAGGTTCGGGTCGAGCCTCGCCGCGTGTGCCGCCACCGCCGAACCTCGTGCTACCCTCGTGGGAAGATACGTTCTGTGTGCCTCCACGCTCAACAGAGCCGCGCGCACCAACTGATTCTGCGCTTGCGAAGACCGTGCGGTTCGTAAGCAGCATGCTCTTCGCGAATGATGACAGCACAGCCATGGGGAAGGGCAAAGCGCGCTCCGACGATGATGGGAACGTTGCGGACTTTGGGAGGGACCTTCCGCGTACTTGGGATGCACTCGGTGAAAGATTAGATGACGACGTTCTGCGGGGATGTAAACGCGTGGTGGTGATTGGTATTCATGGGTGGTTCCCCGGTACGTCTTCCGATCTCATCTAGGCCTCGTCCGGCCAAAGACGTATCAGGGGGGAGGGACTGATGTTATCATCGTATTGCACAGGCGCGGTCATGCGGACCGTGTTGGGGGAGGTTCGTTTTTTCACGTGGAGCTAGCTGGACTGACGGCTGACGCGCGTGTTTCGTAGCCGACTGGCACTAGCGGTAAATTTGTCTCCATGATGAACCAGGCGCTGGAGGCGTTTCAGGAACGGCATAAGGTGCGTTTCGAGAAGGTGACGCATATTCCCTTGGAAGGCGAAGGAACAATTGGCAAGCGCGTTGAAAGGTAGGTACCTCAACTCCCTCGCTTACCAAGTCATCGCAGATAATCAAAATACCATTTTTTGCTTTATTCGCAGACTATATAGCAATTTAATGGGGAACCGCGAATGGATGGATGGCCTCCACGCAGCGGATGCTATCTTGATCGCGACGCACTCCCAGGGCTCTATCGTCTCCACTCATCTACTCGATCGTCTGATTCGTGATAAACACATCAAGACATTGAGATCCTCAGACCTTCTGGCGAGCGCATCTGCTGCCCTCGCCCCCGGTGGTACCAGTCCAGCAGCACCATCAGCGCAAAGGGTGTGCTGCTTGGCGCTTTGCGGCATCCATCTCGGGCCACTTCGTTATCTAAGTTCCAGTTCCCTCTTACAGCCATACATACAGGTAAGCGGAAACGATAGTTTACATGGCATGGGCGCCTGTGACGGTAGTTTCATTTACCAGTATTTCGAGTCGGCAGCGGCAAAGGAGCTGTTCGAGTTCCAGGTCGGTTGTCGAAACAGCGCCATGCCAAGTTATCTCCTATTAATCACCTGACATATTACAGAACACCAACAGTGAAGTCTCGAAAGGTTACGTTAAAGCTCTGGGTAACGTCGTGGACCATGGAGTACGTCGAAGCCATTTCAATTTGTGTCATGGGGCATGTGATGACATCAGATTTCAGGTCAAAATGGTTTACATTGCCTCACTGAACGATCAAGTTGTCCCACTATACTCCGGTTTATTCACAGCTGTTTCCCACCCTCTGATTTTGAGGGCACTTTACATTGACGGAGATGCGTATCAGTACGTTTCTAGCACTTGGAAACGTATCGTGCCTGAAATAGTTTATGCTACTTCTCGACGCAGCTCATCTGACTTCCTGTCGAACCTTCTCGTATTACTCCTCCGAGTGATGAATGTCGGTCTATCCGATAGCGGCCTACTCACGCATCTTTCCGAAGCAACTGCGGGGTCATTAAACGGTATTGGGCATTCGACGGCGTATGAAGAACTAGCGACATATTCGTGGGTGTCACTTTGGAGATATCGGAAACCACTTTCCTTCTGATGCAACGGACGTAGTTTGGCCGTAAATTATCTTTTCATGGCGAATCACGGACCCAATGAGCAACCGGAACTTGTTGTTCAACCATTCGATGCCAATACAGAACTTAATGATTACGAGGTGAGAGCCGCTCATCCCCACCCGTTCTCTTTCCGGTTGGTATGTGGTGCACCTTATCGACTTTTTTTTCGCTATTGGCAGATCCCCTGGGCCTTACGCGATTTGATTGCGAACGAGCGCGTAACGCACTACTTCGCGAGCGATTTTGCCAACCTGCGCAACGCTTTCCCTGATTGGCACCCAAAGACCGCCATCCTACGGGATATCAAGCGGAAGCTCCAACCTATACAACGCCTAAACACAGATCTATCGATGGGGTCCGTCTCTTCCAAACTTTGATGAAATGAAATATCAATATCGTACCCCTTCCTAGCTAATTACCATACCTTTTCTATTTGACCCTTTCTTCACTCTTGCAATTTGTTGATACTTGCCAATTGGACATCGGATCACAACACGCTCTGCACCCCTGTGTAATATTCCCTGTCTCTTCCCCAAACGATGTAGTCACTTTGTATATCGCATAGCCGCGCATACTGCAGCATTCATCATCCATACATCCGCTACGTATCCAGTCACTACGGGTATAAGTGCCCCGCGCTTCCTTTTATTACGGCATATTTCCCACCCACCTGAATTCACGCAACCACTTTCATCCAATCCACATACACTCAGACGTCGACGGCGTTTCCTACCCGCGTGAATTGTGATGGCAATATGGAATATCCATGTGAGCAATATTGATGTGGTCAAACCGTCCCTGTGGAGTAACTACAGGTTTCGAGAAGAAGTTAGTGGATGGATGGACAGGGCGGGCGAGAGACCAGAGCTGTGACTATATACAATTAAGCCTACTCGAGGGATTCGATGGTATCCAAGGAACTTTCTTTTCTACCTTCCCCTTCCAAAGATCCCCTCTCCGTAGATCTCCTGTCAACGATACTCGGCGCCGCAGTCACCAATCAGAGTGATCATCTTCCGACCATTCGAGCGCTCGAGGACGGCTTCGATATCTGCGCGATCGGCGTCGGACAGGCGAAATCTGAATACGTTCAGGTTGTCTTCAGGATGTTCCGAAACGCCCAGGCGCGTGCCTTTAGAGGAAGGGGGGGGGGGAGGAACGTAAGGGTCGGAGAGCAGAACGAAAGATGGTTAGACGCACCGACGAGAACGGCACCGACGAATGAGTGGTCCAGGACCCATCGAACCGCTATGTTGGCGATGCTCGCCCCGCCGTGGCGGTCGCCGACTTTCCGTAACACGGTGAGCAGTTGTTGGAAGAGGGCCCAGTCGCCCCATACCCTCGTGATCGCATCTAGATACTGCGGGTCGATGGGCCCATGTGAGCAACCAACTATAGTTAAGCGGCGTGGGTGGTTTGAAGTGTGCGCCCACAGAAGGGCATGGAGTAAAAGTAAATGGGGAAGGAAGGCAAGAGCCAAAGAGCCGAGTGTGTGTGTGTGTATGTGTGGGAACGCAAAGAGATGGGTGTTTGGGGGTGAGGGGAAAGGGCCACATGTAATCCACTTACCTTGCGTTGTGAGGGTGTTAGCGCGCCGGAGTAAGGATCAGGCTCGGGCCTGTCGAGCCATGCATCTGCAAGAAAGCCGCCACACTGTTGGGAAGAGGGGAATGGAGCACGTTAACGAAGGGCCGAGAGGCGGTGCACGGGAGTAGGAATGCTGCGAGAAGGGGGGAAGGAAGGGAAGAAGGCGGTGCGTACAAAGGTGCCGTAAGTGAGCAGCTTGATGTTGTGCTTCTCGCAGACATCTGCCATGCCGTGGAGAGGCCGTGTATCAATCAGCGAGAACTGTAAGAGATGATAATGAGCATCATGAAGTTTTTTTTTTTTTGGTTCACAATTTTTTTCATTGCCTCCGGCGTCGGAAACAAGTCATCATTTGCCCTGGATCTGGACAGACATACCTGGACTTGATTGGAAACGATGGCCCCTGGGCCAAGCTGTGTGCAGATCTCGTCTGTCCGGACCGCATCAAAGTTTACGAGGCCAAGGGCGTTGATGTGACCGTCGCGTTGCATATCTTGGAGATAGCGCAGAGCGGTCATATAACCCTTATTGGAGTAGTCTTGCCAATAAAACTGCGTGGGGAACAAGGAGCGCCATGTCAGTGTGGGCACGAGAGCACCAAAAGGGGAAGTGTGTGTGTGGCACCACAGACCTGGAGGAAATCGAGCTGGCGGGTGCGCATTCGGGTCATGCGCTCGCGCACGGCGGTTTCTACTGTGGCGCGGGAGATGTCGCCGTGTTTGAATACGCACCATTTGGTGCCGCCTAGGACGGTGCGGGGTGGCAGCTGCTCCTGAAACTGCCCCTGTAGGAATAGGCGTGGAGGAGAATCAAATCAATCAATCATCATCAGCGAGAGCGGGAAGTGGAGAGAGAGGTGCCGAATGTGGCCAGTACTGACAAAGACGATCTCGGCAGGCCCATAGTGATCAGCTAGAAGAGGGAATGAGCGCCGGACTAAAGGGATGTCTTGGAAACAAACTCACCCTGTAATAGTTAGTTTTTTAGTTTCGTTGGTCACACGTTACCCGTCAGGATCATCCCGGAAGGCACCGAGCAAAGATATTTCTCACCATATCTGTAGTAGCAAAGCCATGGGAGCAGAGAAAGATCAGCGAAAGTCGCGAGTTTCAGAAGGACGCGTTACCGAACGCCGTATAGCCTTGATCAACGTGGCGCGCCATGGCTTCTCGTATCCTTGACGCTGGTGCGCTTCCCCAGGCTGTGCTCGAGAGCTGCCAGAGGCCGACCCAGAGACGAGGGGGGGTGAACGGGCCGAGGTGGAAAGACTCCCACTCCCATTGGGAACGGGCGGGTGCGGATGAGTGGTGAATAAGGGAGGTCATCTGGCGGGGTGGGTTGCATGGCACTGCTGAGACGAGAGGTTTATATTCACCCCGGGATGGGCTTGTCGGGAGGGGAGGGGCTACAGCTGAGAGGAGATCGCGCTGATGGAGTACGAATACTCTGAATCTGATACAATACACGATACACGATACACGATACACGATACAGTGCATTTTCATTTTTTTTTAATTCGTATTTCCGTTGAATTAGAACCGATTTCCCGGGCGGGATCATCGCGTCGCGTTTCGATCAAAATACCGGAGCGAGATCCAAGTTGTGTTGTGACCATCATCAAATCTTCCAATCTTCCACTTCTCCTCTTCCCGCTCCCGGTCCTTGACTTGGTCGCCATGCTCCGCTAACTAACTGGTTCCCGATTCGTCGGAGAACAAAGTCTGAGCTATAAATTCACCTGCTTTCATCTCACTACTACTCACCAGCAGCACACAAAATGCCTGCCCCTTCATCCGACGCCTTCAATCGCCTCCCAGACTCTCGCTCTCTCAACCATGTGTATGTTGGTCACAACCCCTCTCTTCCCAATCCCTTATCGTGCAACCCCTTCTTGCAGGAATCTCATGGTCGACTCGTTCATTGCCAACGCTCGGATTGAAGAGTACGTCGTCCTCTACATCCCACGCCCACGCAGCTTACCTCCTCAATTCCCTTCCAGCCTCCGTGCCACAATACGAATACTCCTCGCCTCAATGCCACCGAGCACAGCGCAAGCCTTCACCAAGGCCGCCCGCTCACGGCTCTCCAGCGCCAACGCCAGCCCGTTGCCACGCCCACAGATCCTCTTCTACTACAACGACGCAGACCCGGCGCCGACCGCCGGGTTGTACGACATGCTGGCGCACGCGCGCGCGCTATACGGGGCAGGGATGGGCCTCACCAGTTTCGGCGTGTTCTCTACTATCATCCGTAGTTCCTTGGGGCTTCGATGGACGCCGTTTGGCCCAGCCGCGGACGCTTTTACCCTTATCGACGGCGACATCTGCCAGGCGATACAAAGCGCCAAGGAAGAGATCGATTCGGGCCGCGCGAACGGCGACATCGAAAGCGCGCGCACAAAAGTCGCCGATTTACGCGCTGCGCTGAAGGAGAGCGCGGATGCCGTGGCTCGCTGGGGCGGTGACTTTCCTTTCGATCGCGCCGCAGCGACGCTAGAAGTTTGGAAGTTCTGACCCCTCGCTCCCCTCCTCCCCCCCTCGTTGTATTACCAGATGCTGTTATCTACTATTTTTTTTTCTCTTAATATTGACACTCTAATTTTGGCTAATTGCGAGCGGATTCCGAGGAGGAGGAGGGCTCATGCCAACCAACTCCCCACGAATGCCGTAAACGTCTAGGTCAAGACCACTCCTTGTTGTGGGGAGAAGCCCGAAAGGGAATAAACTTCCGTGACACAAGGGGTAAGTACGCAGGGACCCAAACTAAGCCAGCCAGGGCAAGTCGAGGAACGGTTAACCTGATTGTACTCCGACTTGAAGTGGCATGGGTTAAGGCCCTGCAGGGCAAGGGATAAAAATACGGAAATGCGTAGGGCCCCTAGGAAGGGGGGGCAGGGCAAGCGCAAGCGGCAATCCCGTCCCCGTCCCACACTTGCATTCCCTGGGAGGCTGTGTGATGGCGGCGAGAGAGGAAAGGTGCCAAGAATCGTAAATGTGATGCAGTCCGTGTGTTACGCAAACGCCAAACGCCACAGAGAAAAATTAAACCGTTGAGCGACAAAAGGTCATTCCAGCGCGCGGGGACTCGGAGGACGACGGTGGGCGGAGGCATAAACATTGAGAGCTTCCTTGGCGTTTAGTCGCCGGTAGACTAACCGTAGTGGAAAAAATAATATCAGGCATAGACCGAGTCGTTTCGTTTCACGACGTAATTACCAGGGAATAAAGCAACACAGACCAATGAAAACGGTCGCAAAGGAAGAAAATGCAGCAGGATCCGAGCAGGTCCGGCCCACGGCTTGTTCGGGGAAGAAGGGCTCGGCATCGTGGCAATCGCGTGACGTGATGTGATGTTGTTGTCCATGTCCACACCACACCCGGCAATTAAATTCCTCTCCGAGGCACGCGAGGACAAATACATTACGCGACTTTTCAAGCGCGATGAGTAGCCGAAATCGCACTCTCTGCGACGCGGCAAGTTGTCGGGATGATAGATCGTTCCAACCAAATCCTTTCCGTGCTGCGCGCAACGAATCTATGCATCACATGTTATAATGTGCCCTGCTCTTCTTTGATGCACATGAAAAGCCGGCTAGACTCCATGGGAAAGACCAGTGCGCACGAGGCCTTGCACCTGTCACATTGCCCACATTTCGCTCTTAGAACCGATCGAATGGTACATTGTTCAAAGGCACAAGCCAACCATTCGTGAAAAAAAGCGCACTTTACCAGAGTGGGTCGACGACAAGATAGGACGCGTCGGAGATAATGGGAAATGCCATGTGATAATAGACAGCTGGGCCATTGGATCGGGTTTCCTCTTCCGCCTGGGACAGTGCTGAGTTGGAGGGGCAGAACGCGGACGCACACCAGAAATATGGCTCACCAACACGTTTTCGCTCTTCATCCCGCTCTGTTGGCCGAAAAATGAAGGGTGATAAGCTCCGCCTGCGTGGCCGAGGCGCCCCCGAAGCGTGTCGAGACGCTAACCTCAATCGCTTCTGAATCGGTTACCAGTGATTCTACATGAACTTCGTTGTACTTGTACGGATGATGCCAAATCGAATGCAGTATATCCCCGTAACGAACAGGCCATTCGGGGTGATCAAAAGGGTCTGGCTGTCCGAAATCTGGTGGTGTCTTCGCCACACCCGAATACGTATGGGATGGGAAAGGAGTGAGTCACAGAATGTCCTTTAGCGATGGCGATGGCACGAATAGCAATCAATCAAGTAATAGATGCGAGAGCACTCCTATTCTGCATGTTGTGAGGAGCTGCCAGGACGTCACAACTCAAAGCTTTAAAAATGCTTCTCTGGCTTCAGTTGGCCGATATGGTGATCCACCCACCCATTGGCACATTTATAGAATTGCACCTGGCACGGTTATATTGAACTTCGGTGTTTGAACAATATGTGCCCCCTAAGTGTCCTGACAAAGCTGTCGGCAAAAGAGGAAGAATGTATTCGTATTCGAAAAGTGACCGGTCGATCGAGCCTCGCTACAGCTGGACCCATTGTTTGGCCCATGACCGCTTCAAATGAGGTGAGGCGTGGATGTAGGTGAGAAAAAATGGGTCCGGTGAGATGGCCAGCGGCAAGAATCCAAAAGCCCGAGGTGCAAATAAGAAGAATGGGTGTACATACTGAGAGAAAAGGCGCTAAAAGGCCGGAGACATGCGCTCTCCGTGACATCTTCTCCAAGAAAGGGGTGATTGCCCACGAAGATGTGTGATAGCGGGCAAGCTAGAGAGAGAATCGATGATCTGATCGAGTAAACGTTATAGTTGCGACACCAGACAAAGAAGAGATGGGTTCCTGGAGCGACGAAACAGCACCCAGAGTTTCAGAGCACCATTTAATGAAGACGTAGAGAGGTGACTCCCTCGCGCTGAAGATTTTTCAGTCCCGAAAGATGGCAGAGATCACGATTGAGGTTTGGTCGCTACCAGCATAGCAATCGCATTACGTCAAGTTGCCTCGGTCGGTTGCCGCGCTTTCTTTCGGGGAAATTTGGCCAGATTCTTTTTTCTCTTTTTCGTTCTCGGATATTCTGTAGTTTTTTGCTTTGATCTAACCGACAGAATAAACCCAAGAGTGTTATTTTCCACCAGGCCTTTTTGGGGTAAGAGGCTTTATTTTAACGAGTGCAGCAAGTAGAAAAAAAAGGAAGAAGGGAAAAAAAAACCAAAACCACCGTTGGCGATTTCCGTGGACATAAGCCACATACATTGGCGTGATCGAGCCACGAAGTTTTTTGATGTGAGTTGATATGATGGAAGTGTACACTGTGTGAGCGAGTGGCTCAAGTTGGTCGGTGACCGCTTCGGCAGCCCCCGTTTGCGGGTCGGGGTTGCCGACGTTCAGAGTGACGGCCCTGCCACACGTCTCTATTGACGGATGCTACCTTGGACGCCGTCGCTCTCAGAGCATGCAGCATAACATCTCTCGGTCCTCATCGTGAACGTGACTCGATTTCAAAGGGTCCAGTCGGCGTCATGCATATGGAGGTCACAGCGCTCGGTGTTCGAACGTTGCCCAGCGGCGGCGCAAAAACGGCGGACTCACGGACCCAGACAAGGACGTCTCAACCTTCTTTTATTCCTCAGTTTTCTCCAAAAACTGCACGAAACCAAGCTTTCAGTAGCTCCCTCCCCAGTTCTCTGTCTGTCCCCCATTTGGGCCTGGTGCCCCCGAATAGAACACCATCAGGAAACGGTTTGCCCTCTCAAGCAGCCGTTCCTCCATCACCATCGACACCCGCGACGCACGCGCCAAATGTTACCTCTTTACCTATGCGCGCTCTCCGTAGCTTTCTCCCATTCGGCTCCGCAAAGCCTGCCTCCACCAATGCCACTCCCGGACCGTCGAAGGGCCCCCCTTCTGGTTTTGCATCTCTTCGACGTTCCAGCGCAACTATCGAGCGCAGGAATTCGGGCCAGCTCCCTCGCGAGGGTGAGGATAAGGGCGCAGCAGTAATTTCCATCGCGCCTTCTCCCAAGGCCACTCCAGAGCGTCTTCAGGATGGTCCGAGTAGCGCTGACGCCCACGAATCATCTTCACCATCCGGGTCTGCTTCTCATGGGGAATTAGGTGCGTGCGAAGATAGCGCGGCGTTTGTCGCCACATGGTAACTTATTTTCGTGTTGTTCTAGGCCCCCCTGTTGTCACTTTCAATCCGGAGCCTCCTTTAAGCACAGAGTTATCAACGATCCTCGAGTCTGACCTCTCAGGATTATCGAAGCACCTCCCTGGTTTGGACGAATTCCGAAGTTCGGATGTTTCTGGAAATCGGCACTCAAAGAACCCCGAGGTGCTCCCTCCCTCGCCTAAAATCAATGAGGTCTTAGCCTCGGACACGTCCATTTTGGATCTGTCCACGTCGCATTTGAAAGAAGAGGTTATGCACGCGTTAAAGGGGAAACCCTCCAGTAATGGTTGGCTTACGGGAGTTATTGTCGAAGACGCCTCCGATAGTCGTCCCACTAGTCGGAGCGGTCGCGAGGACCATGACGACTTCGTCGAAATAGAGACTGAAGAAAGCCTTCACCTCGATGCTCTTGACCCAGACCTCGCTGCGTTGCTGAGCCCAAATCGCATGAGAGGGAAGCAGCCAATGTTTAAGTCTGAGAACCCGCTTGTGACCACGCCAACGTCTCCACAATCGCGAGCTACCGTCGCCCCACCGCGGATTTTCCCTCCTTCACGAGCTGTCACACCCCAATCTCGGCCTTCACCCTTGGGTTCTTCACCTGTTGACGTTTCTCCCAGCTCTGCAACCGGATCCGCAAGGTCGCAACCCTCACCTGTTCGTACCACCGCTCCCCATGGCTACCCAAGCCTTGCACGGAAAGTGCCTACCAAGTTCGTGCCTCGACTTTTGCGTTCGACGACCGAGCGCGCCATGCCAGTGCGTGGGAACCGTAGCGTGGACAATATTACACGAGTCCCCTCCGACTCGGCCCTTCAGCTAGATGAGGAACGTCGTGTTTCTAGCGATAGTGTCCCTTTAAGACGTCCTCTGGCGTCGCCTGTGCACTCGGAATTCCAACCACCACCACTACCACCATCATTACTACACTCTAGTACTGAACCCCATCGCCGGGTGACCCCCTCGCGTCTCGCCACTCCGGCGCGTTTCGGGACGCATACACCTGCAACCTCCCGTCTTCTACGTTCTGCGCTACCATCTTCATCAGGCTTACCAGGGAGTTGGGGTGCGGATTCCCCATCGCCAACTTCTCGTGCACCCTCAGTTGCTGGGTCCACGACAGAACGCTCGAACCGTCCACGTACCAGTGAAGACAGTGCTCTCGAGGGACGCTTTACCGCTCGCGAGCGCCTCGGCTATACACCACGAAACCGTAATCGTAGTCTTAGTGTCGGTGGGCATGGTGAGAGGGTGGCCTCGCCTGTATCTCGTACCACGGAGTGGCTTGGCCCCCGTACAGCCAAGGCGTTCGCCGCCGCTGGCTTGATCGATCGCGACCTCACCAACAACGGATCTCGCTTTGCGAGCGTGCGAAGTCTTGGGGACCGTGATCAACGCGCCCTCGCGCCCAGTCGACTGGCACTCTCAGAAGCGGGTTCTGTCGCAAGTTCGTGGCGAAGCGGTAGCGTATCTCGGGCCATGACGCACTCCGAAGCGACGATGCACGATTCAGCATCCATTTCGACCGGAGCGCCGCGTACCACACTCTCCGCTGAGTCTAGTGCCCCAACGTCGGTCTCTCTGTCGTGCCCACAATCAAGGACCCCCTCGCCACAGCACAAAAACTACCAGGCGGCACTGCAAGCCATGCAAGAGAAGCATGCGACCGAGACGGGCACGTTACTTGCAGCACTGGCAGACGCCCAGCACAACGCGCAATCTCTGCGCGTGGAGAACGTTAGGCTCCTTGAGCGGATCGATGACTTGGAGGCGCAGCTCGTCGACGCTCGTGCGCAACTGCGCGCCCACCAGTACACCTCGGTACCGCCACCCTCGTCGCCTCATTTCCAACCCCTCGCCCGCTCCGTCTTCAGCAGGATGGAGCGCCAGGGCTCTGCGGATGCTCTGGCAAGGCGACGGCCCCCGATATCTATTCCCGTCGCCGCACAGTCGCAGACCACTAGGCTCTTGGGTGCTAGGCTCTTGGAAGATGCGGATGAAGAGGACGCGACTTACCATGGCGGCCGCATTGCAGCATCGAGGCGCACGAGTGGCTCCGGTTCCGTGTTCGCGATCCCGCCACCGAACATGTCGATGTTGTTGCAAGAGCAGCCTGCGGGTTCGCGTGGTTCCACCAGCAGTGTGTCGATGACAACTGCCAGCGCGCCAACGGACGGTCCCGGTTCGCCTCGCAGCCTGTTTCTGCGGCCGGAGCATGAACTGCATCTCGGTGACTTGGGGAGCCTTGACATGCGCTTCACTGAGGACGAGGCTGACGACATTGGCGATGATGACGGCGTTTTGTGAGGCGGAGTCACCTGTCATTTGTTTCCATCTTCAAAATTTTCAAGATCACTAGTGGATCTCTGTTTATTCCATCCGTTTCGGTTGTCCATATTGCATCTTCTTGACTGCACCGTTGTGTTAACTAAAGGAGAATCCTACGTTTCCATTTCCGTGCACATAATTGGCCTTGATACCCGCTTTTCGTCCTTATCAGTACATTCTTGACACTAGTTATTCCTTACTCAAACGCTGTATTCATAATGTATTGCCGGAAAAGCCGTAACTTTCTTGTTTCTAAAGTTGCCCCGAGTGTGTCAGTGGCTGAGATATGGAGGGACATCGGAGGGACGTCGGAGGATTCGTTTCCGTCGGTCGGGAACCTCACGGGGCCAGGCACAAAATGTAGACAAGCAGAATTGTAATCGGTTATGTGAGTGTATTTCAGATCATTACGGCTGCAGATGCGGTTTTCTCTTCAGCTGACACGGCCTTCGATGTGGGCTGTTCCGCCATCCGCCATTCGTCATGAGTCATATGCATGGCCAGCACGTTTGCGGAGTTATCGTACTTGAGTGTGACCTGAATTTTTCTATACCAGAAGAGCGTTGGCAAATCACTCGAGCCTGAGCGCCAATGCGCAGTTTAATTGATATCTACAACAGCAGCCATGAGCCTCGACGATGCGCGCCAATCAGAAGTGGCGGCACATCTGAGATCAAGATTTTCCAGGGGGAAAAGCGGAAACGTGTCTTTACACTAACACGTCCTGGGGTAGAGCACTTGTCCTTTAGAGGAGGTTAATTGGGTGGCTTGCGCCTGTTACCAGTGCGGGCTTAACGGATGGTTTCACTGGCGGCCGCCAGCTGCGGTGTGATATTCCGATGATAGATTACGGAAATAATGCTAATGTACGACGAACACATCCGACTCTTCAGATATGTGTGCCTGAAAGCACTTTCTTTGGTGTCTTGCCTTTTTTTTCAAGGTGCGTGCGTATTATATCGGTGATCTGTACCTTGGCCCAGAGAGCCCCCGCCCTAGTTTCTTGTTTATACCAGGTCGGCGGGTCCGAGGCGGGTCCGAGAATGCGGATATTGAGAGTCCGGCCCCGCCGAACAGGGCACTTAGGGTGCAGTCAAGGGAAGGGCAGATGAGTTGAACAAAGAAATCAGGGTCGAGGATGTTATGCCGAAGGGAATATGGATTGAACCGAAGTCGGAGGAGTAACGATGCGACGCATGTGGCGCGAATACCTCATGGCTGCTCGGACAAATCAGACAGACCTGTGGATCCATATGCATATTGCTTACACATGTACATTGAAAAATAGGACGAGAAAAACCACAATCTCCCTTCAGCTCGTGTTTGAGGATAAGCACGCTTATTCAATGATATATACTACACTGCCCTGCCGCCCACTGTACGGTCAGTTACATTTCTACAGGTCCGTTGGGTTTGTAAGGGAGACTGCTGCTAGAAACAAATTTATTGCCATCTTCTGTCAAAAGTCAACATTTGTGAGTTGATGGACTGTCCTGGGCGCTTATTCGACAGCCATTCGCTTGGCAAGATGTTTGACAGGTTCACTTGACAGGTTTGCGACAGGATGACACGCGTGGACACGGGTGTAGCCACATCGTTATATATCGGGGAGCCGGCGCAAAAAAAAATCCCCTGCCAGCCATCATTAACTTAGTTGCTGTGGCCGAACCTCCGAGCGTGACCCGAAAGCGCAATCAGCCGGGAAGTGAGGGAAGAGCGGACTTTGCGTCCCGGCCCGGACCGGCCCGCGAACGGGTCGCAGTTTGGGGGTTATTTCGGGTTCGTTCGCGGGTTCGTTCGTTCACTGTCGGGCGCTACGGGCGGCATTGCGCACAACGTTACATGGCCCCGTTCAGCCACATCATTCGACAGCGCCAATCGTTTGCATTTTGATTTCATATCCGACCATCCTCATCATGGACACCCTTCGTGATTTGGTTCGCCCCGGCTTGCAGGCCTTTCATTTTTCTGACGGTGATCAGGCTCAGACCTGTCAGACGACGCCATCTTCACCGTTGACAGACTCCTCGTCTGTGCCCGCTCTCTTTTCCAGTGCAGGCACTCCCGGTACAGATATTACGTCATTTCCTTCCGATGTATCCAAGCTGAGCCTCGGGAACGTCAAAAAGACTGCGCATGCTGAACCCCCGGCAGTTACTTGGCCGTACACACATAGCACAGCCCTAGGTGACATCCCTGGCATTGCGTATGCACTGGACTTGTTCCTCAAGTCCCTAATGGTAGAGTCAGAGGAATATTTTCACCAGAGTGATCCTAAAAAGTACGTTGCATGTTCTCACATTTGTTCCGGTTCGCATTGAGGCTCGTTCTCTGCTTAGGGAACGGTTATACTTCGCAACAGGTTTTGGCTTGATTCAATGTGTCAAGGCATTGATGTCTTGGGAAGACGACGTATGTGACTGTTCCTTTATCGCCGACATTGCCTCACCATCACGTCCAACAGGATCTTTTATCCGCTATTGGCCATATCAAGCATGGAAATCTTATTGCGAATGAACATCGAAAGAAGGCCGCTTCTCTACCGTTCCGCCTTGCAGGCTACGTGACCGGCTCTTCTGGTGTTAACTGGGTCAAAAGCATGACCCCAGTTGAGCGGCATGCAGAACTGGTGTATGCAGAGAGCTTGTTTGAAAAGGTATTCCTCTGACACTTCGGCGTCACCCACTTCAGCAGTACTAATACAGAATTTAGGCCTTACTGGGGATCGTGTATTCTGGCGACTGGCTCGCATTTATCAAGGAAGCGTACGCATTCTGATACGTTTTCTATTTTTTTGGGATAAATATGAGATGCCATTACAGACTTCACATGCGGTCAACGATGCAAATATACCGCCAACTCGGAAAGTATCTAGATCAGATGGACGCCGAAGCTCAGGCGCGTGGTGAAGGGCCTGAGGACAAGTCCATCGACGAACACTTCCGTTCTGGCGTCTACCTTGGTGTTGGAATGACGCATCTAATGCTCAGTCTTATGCCTGCAAGGCTAGCTACTCTCGTCGAGCTTTTCGGATACAAGGGAAACCGTCACGTTGGGCTTGCATTACTTCAGAAGGCTGGGGGTTGGACAAAGGAGTCCCCGAATCCGTCTATCAGCGAAGGTGAGCTTGCACCGTATATTACAAGACGCCACAAGTTAAAACATCTCTGTTGCAGCGAACGAGGGTGTGCGACGTAGTATTTGTGACATGACACTCCTGATATTCCATCTGTTTCTATCGAGCTTCACGCATGATGGGGTTGACATCCTGATGGCACAGAAGATCGTTGACTGGAACCTCAAGCGTTATCCAGAAGGTAACGTCTGCTCCTGCCGCTGATCAAATCTGTTAACATCCTTAACCTAGGCGTTTTCTTCCTGCTCGCACAGGGGCGGCTCAGCTTGTGCCGTAGTCGGCCTGCGCACGCCATTGCGTGCTATCAGAAGGCCATGAGTGTACAGACCCAATATCGCAATTTGCATCACATCTCATTCTGGGAGATGGCGATGTCGAACCTCGCACTCTGGGATATTGAAGAGTCCCTCAAGTGCTGGCGTAGTCTTCACAAAGAGTCGACGGTATACTCGCTGCATCTTTTTAGGCATCAGACCAGTGCATGGCTGATGTGCCATGTAGTGGTCGAGGGCTGTCTACGCCTATGCCGTTGCGGCCCTTCTTATCCAGTTGGGTGATGAAGCGGTGCAGGCAGAAGGGCTCCAGATCATGACACAAGTCCCGAATCTCCGGCAGCAATTCGCCGGAAAATCTATCCCGCTCGAAAAATTCGTCGCGCGCAAGGCGCGTAAATACGGAGCACAAGGCGGACGGCTACTTCTCCCGGCCCTTGAGCTTGCATACATCTTTCACGCTGTCGCGCGTGCCTCGCGTTCGGTGATTGCTCAGCGGATGCTGCCGCTTGTAGAGGCAGCCCTAGTTGAGCTAAAGCAGTTTGAAGGCGCGCCGCGGACGTACGGGAACGGGGCTGGATTTTGGGACGATTGGTGTTTAGCACGGCACCTTGAAGGTGCCTGTTTGCGCTACATCGCGTATCCCGTACGTGCGACATTCGGATGAGTTTCGTCATCACTGATACTTAATTTCATGGCCTAAAAGAGTCCCGATGCTCTGTTGGACGCGGATGAGGTCATACCGATCCCTCAAGAGGATGCTGCTCAGCGTGCCGGTAATGCATTCTGTGCAGTATTTGCAAACGGACCGAATATCGAACTCGATCATTACATCGTGTATAATTCTCGTAAGAGCAACTGCGCCTACGTCTCGTCATACTGTAACTGAGTTTTGTGCACCGTTTAGATTTTGAGTATGGGCGCCTACTGGCATGCATGGGTGACAAGGAAGGTGCTCGTACCCAGTTCGATCTAGTGCTATCGGGCAAACCCCTTGAAGTCAATGCAGCGGGCAGGAAGGTGTGTTCGTATGCCGCACTTCAGCCGCACAGATATGCTGACGACCTTTACCACTGCCGCTTGCATAGGGAAAGTACAGTTTAGAGGTGAACCGCTTCTAGCAATTGTCGTACCCGACGCATCTGCTTACCGATCGCTTAGAATGATTTGCATATGCGTACCAACGCGGCACTCGAGGCACTAGATGAGGATAAACGGCTTTAGGGCCTTCGCGCCCAGGCGGTGCTGTGCTAATACAATGGTTTCGGAGCAGATACACATAATCTGGATGGACTACTAATGTTTTGGTGGGTGCATATATACCTGCTTGTTTGTACTCCCGTTCTCTTCTCTCAACTATAGCCATTGCTTGGGGATCTTTACGAATGGTAGCCGTCATCGACACCCAGTCTTAGATACATCTTGTAAATTTCTTCACTTTTCGAACCTGGACTTCCTTCGAAGTAGAAAGAGTGAAACCAAGCCTAAACCCATGTACTTCCTCTTTATTTGCCCAGGACATAGACGGTAAAGGTCATGCATCCTTTATCCCTTTATCAGGCCTACAGTCGTCAAGGGTGTTGGCTCCTATCAGCGAGTTATGGAATGAGAATGAGAAATTAAAATGGATATTCGCGCTGGCGTTCCGGCTCGGAGATAACATGCCGACGAACGTTCCGCACCAGCCGTCGGTAGGCGACCGCAGCCGCATCAATTGTGTGCGGCGGGAATCCGACCTGACTCGGACGGCAGACTTCATACAATACTGATGCTGAGTTGTTTCGCCAGAGGTCCTGAAAGTTGATGCATTGATATGACAGAAGACCCTGTGGCGTGAAGAACGGCAACTCGACAGGAACCAAACGGTGGCGCACGGATCATCTTCCCAGGTGTGGTCGCGTGTGCGAAAGATGAAGATGAGTTTTGATTTGATTAATTTGATTCTAGATGGAGCTGGACGTGTGTCCATCAGTCATTCGTCCGCATGGGAAATGTCACGTGTTTGGGAGCATCGGCGACGTGACATGACGTGCCAAACACTGCACCGCACAATGCTACGGCGCGCCATCATCACAGTCACAGGATGCACTCCTCATTCCAGGTGCCACGCTTCCCCATACATCCATAATTTAACCATCTGGCGGTCATTCTCAGCCTCTTTCGATCCCGGCCAACAAACGTCACAAGCACGTTCCATCCCAGATGACACACTTGCAGACAATAACACCACATACGGCACTCCTCCAGATGAAACAGTGCCAGTCAAGAAAAGTTCCTCTCGTACACGTACTCTGCGGCCTCTCATTGTTCCACCAGCCTTCTCGCCGAATCTGATCCCCGTCGACTCCGCAGTTGGGCCGCAAATCCAGGAGGAAGTAGCCGAGACAGACTCGGCGGTGACCATTGTGCTCGCCAAGCTGCCGCGGAACACTGACAAGGCAGACATCCGCCCCATCTTCCAGCCTTTTGGTGAGGTGAATCGCATCATCGTGCACCCAAGGGGGAAGCGCGCGGAAGTCGTTTTTGCTGATGCGCATGGGGTCAAGCGCGTCTTGCACGCATACGCCGAGCGGCCACTACGCGTGCGTGGACAGGAGATCGTCGTGTTCCGAAAACATTCTCGCAGTTACGATACACAGAGCGTCGATCTTGTGTGGGATGGCACTACGTCTGAAACCGAGACAGCGGGGCAGGACTATGCTCCCGGGATAATTTTTGTCACGAACTTCCCCAAGGACACCACGCAAGAGGAATTACGGGACACACTGGGGCAGTTTGGCAAACATGATACATTCGTAATGCGTATGTTGCCTCGCACACCTCTCCTTTACAGTCTCCCTAAGTGGATTCTCAGGCCCGGGCTCAAAATATGCATATTTCATGTATTCGAGCGACGATCCTGTCGATCGTATATTGCGTATCCATAGACGAATACCTATCAGTATCCGCAGGAAAAAGTTGCGTATCGAGCGTACTGTCAACCGCCCTCACGTCCTGTCGCATGACCCGTCTGAAGCACACTCCCGAGAGCTGGGGCCACCGCTGGATCCTGCCACGTCTGACGCCATCGTCGAAGAGCTCAAGAAAACGGTGCCCAGATGGAGAGGCTCATGCGAGCCATCGCGTGTGCTATGGGTCGGTCGGCTGCCGGCCAATGCCTGTCGTTCAACTCTCACCAATTTTTGGAGCCGACTCGGTTGCGTTGTTGAAGTGCGCATAAGTACGTACGAACCCACCTTTGCGTTCTCAAATATGCCTTATCTAAACACCCACCTTGTGCTTACACAGCCTCGAACGGGTTTGCGCATGTTGAGTTTGCAAGCACGGAAGAGGCATTACGTGCTGCACGTCAGGGTGCACCTTACGGCTTCCGCTACGCGGATCGCCTGCTTGATGTCGACTTTGCGAGGTGGATATTTTATATCGGCCATACATATCGTGTCGTGTACATCTCCGGGTGGCCCGCATCCCGTACCCGAGGTGCACTTCTTCAGTGGGCATATGACGTCCCAAACGTTGCCTATGCGACGGTCCGTGCGTCTCCACATGCCCTTTTCATCCTGTCCATCCTCTGATCGAATAATCCAGTGCCACCATTTCGCGGGCAACAGCGGTCAGACCCCCGTAACGCATGCTTGCATCTCTACACCGTAGACGACGCGTGCGCGGCGCTTCGACAGCTAGGTGGGCGCATGGGACCGGGAGGTGAGACACTGCGATTTTCGCTGTCGCGCCTGCCAGTACGGCATCTAGCTCGCCTGTGGCAATGGAGACGCCTGGAGGAAGAGTTGAAAATGAAAGGGAAGGAGGCGAAGGAGCCTACTTACTTCGAGGACGAGTGGGGAGGGTTTGGGTTTGGCACAGGCAGGGAACAGGATGCTCCGGTTGTAGATGCAGACGAAGGGGATCCTGCTGATAATTTGTCCACCAGCGTGCGGAAGGAGCACCCCGTAGGAACGCGCGGTGGGCGTCGCCCTTCGAAGAACCAGGTGGAGGTGGAGGGAGGGGATATGGCCATGGATGACTTGGAGGGGTACGAACTAGGGGCATTGCAATCCACAGCTCGGCTACAGATGCAGGCGGAGCGCCAAGGGTACTCCACCGCCGCAGCAGCAGCGCAGAACCCATCGCAACAACGTGCCCCGTGGCCATGACCACTTAGGTGAGTGCCAATGGGCCGGACGGGGTGGCGTCTCTGCGGTTCTGATTCTGCAGATGTGCGTTTCTCACTAGTTTGGTCCGCGGGGCCCGACGGCCGGCGATCATCCACATGCTCGACCGTAGCCGCCGCGGAAAGATTTAGAATTTTGTTCCTTCGCGATACGCGATACAGTAACTTATTTACGACTCCGAGGAAAAAAAACTTTGACTACGGCGTATCCGCGACTGGCCACGTTAGTTAGTACAGTACGTTATACATACCGTATTCGTTAATTCGTTAATGCCCGACAACACTGTACGTAGTGACTGCATTTTTCGGTTCACAAGCGATTCGATCCGGTGGGTTGATGACGTCATCCCAAACATCATCACATTCAATGCGGCTTATACAGCAAAGGTAGGTAGGTAGCGTTGTCCGCTTTATGGCGCAACATGCCGTGTTCATGTCATCAGCTGCTTAATCTCCAACCAATTGATTACCGATGTTAAGTACTTAAAACGCCGCCTCTTTAGAAAGCCAGCTCTATATCTCAATTGGGCCCCGCTTTTGGGACTTGGGCCGCTTGAAATGAAGAAAGCTTTGTTTATTATTTCTCCCGAGAGCCCGAGGGTGATCTTTGTCGCCCGTTTGATCGGATTATGATCCGGATCCGGGGTGACTCCAACCAACGATCAACCCAGAAGTGGAAATTAGTTAAATGTAATGTGCCAGGTGATATGATACAGCACCACACGAAGCGCTCGTGGATGACCTGGCCAAACGGGAGCATTACATCGAAGGAAAAAAAAAAAAAGGAAAAACAGTACTCACCGTCTTGTTAGTATCTGCGCGCCTGGCCTCTGCGTTACAAAACCCTAGACACGTTCTCCGTACGGCGGGGGCCGTGGTACGCGCGACCCCTGACATTGCATGAAAAAAAGGAGGGGATGCTTCTTTCCTTCTTTTTTTTTCATCTTGCATAATGCCGGTTGGAGGTATTACTGCAAGAACACCGGAAGGGGGGGTTGGTTGGTTCAGGGCAAATCGAAACAACTCAAAGAGCACATGGTGAGGCTGCCACGAACAGCACGGCAGCTTGCGATGCGATCCCAGTTAGCCGTGTTATGTTATACTATCGATTTCTCGACTGTTCCAGGCACCAGAAGACATCTCCCTGCGCGATCTTGGCCGTTATATTATTTTTTTTATCGATGATCGGTGATAGAAGTACCTCAGTCTGGTATTACACGTTCTCACCGCGGAACCCAAGACCAGAGAGGCGGCAAGCTGCGGTGCACAGCCGCCAGGTGCATTGCACATGCAGATTCGCAGATTGGAGAAAGTTAAATCGAGGCAGTGTCTGTTTGTCAGTTGTCAGTCTCATCCAGTCCGCATGTCCTCGCAAGAGAACGAAGCGGCTCTGAAATAACGTGTCGCAGGGCACCTCGGTATTTGTTACCGTCCCAGACTCCCGACGGGGTATCACGATCGGTTTCGCGGCCGCTCGCCTGGCGTCGACGCCTGTATCAGCTCAGTCCTGGTTCCTCAGCCTAGGCACCAAGCTCGTCCGAACCGAACTGAAAGCCTTTCGCACGATGATTACGGGCTCTTGCAGAAGTTCATACCGGTAGCAGGCAGCGTCGAATGTATTGATGAAGAGTGCTTGGCTCAGTGGAGATATCACTCGTAACCTGCGGGTCAATTAGACGGACGACCCACCACGGTGAGAAATGGAAAAACGGATCGGCTACTGGACTACTGACCGGTGTGTCTCCGTATCAGTTGTGTATTGGCGTATCGCCGTCTTGAGACTCTGATCGCAATGACCGACAATGCGGCGCTACTTACACGTAAAGAAGTTCGTGTTCGTACGTAAGACAAAATAGCAGGTTCGGATAGCGGGAAGACGGAAAGACAGATGGCACGAAGACCCGACTGTGACCTTATCAAACACGGTCGGTGAGCTCGGGCAACAGTTTGCTGATAGGCTCGCGCTTGATGATTTTTTTCGAGGCAGCTTGCATCGCATATGATGTGGCGCCTTAAAAAATTGTGTGTTGTAGCTTGACAGACTGAAGGGCATCATGTCAGGGATTATATGTCATCTTTGAGATGGCTCACACGACATTTATCTGAGACATTCATTTTAACTTAACGTGTATCATGACTCTTCCTATCTTTACTGCTATGTAACACTGCACGGTAGCGTCCATCTCCGATAATACCGAACAAACCATCATAGTACAATTTGTACACACACGTAAGGATGTATATGAAAATACAGAGCTATCTAGTCCAAGTCAGCGAGAGGGAATATCACCGCCTTGCTGCGAAATGCTCTTTGAGCTTCCTGGAAAGGCGCTTTGCTGCTACTTCGAGGCTCTCGTCCTTCGTCCGTTCGACCTCGGCGATTGTCCGGCGCGAGGGGCCAACAACACCGACGCGCCGTGGGGCAAAAGTAACACTGTATGCTGTGAGGTCGATGCGGGAGGAGGCAAGGTAGGCACGAAGGAGATCTTCGAGACGCGCGCGGGGCTGCATGAGGTCGAACAGGTCGCGGAATGCCTCCGGCTGGCCGAGGTGCAGCTCCGTCTCGTCTGCCCAGACATCATCGCGCACTTTGAGTGCGATGAACAGGTCGAGCACGACCGTCTCGCGGCTGCGGTTCAGTGGTGTGCACGCGTCGGAGGACGGAGTCTGTGTGAGGGGGAAAGGATCGGAAGTGTACGGGGGCCGGATGAGAGAGGCGTAGGAGGGGAGGTAGGTCGAGCGGAGTACGTGCATACATGCTAAAGCAGGCGCGTGTCCTTTTTTAGTGAGTGTATGGGAATGGGAAAGTAAGCTACGTACCTATATAGAACGTGCGATTAACGAGCCTCAGAGACGTACCAATCCAGTGGAGGGTCTTCCTCTGCCTTTCTATTTTGTTATAGCTCTTGTCTGGTGCTTGTGGGAATGATCGGTGTACGATGTGCAGCAGGAGGTGGGAGGGTAGGTCAGAGAGGGTAGCCAATTGGCGAGAGGCGGCCACGAAGGGTGGTGGGTGAAGGGGTTCGGGGAGAGGAGAAAGGATTGGTCGGGCACGGGAATGGGCATAGGGCGGTGGGGGCGGGAGCATCGTTTTCTCATCGACAACGACCATGGCTGCGGCTGCGCTGCTGGCTCTATCGTCGTCGTCGTATCCGTATATCGTATCGAGTTGCTTAATCAGGGGGGGTGATAGGGGTCCATAATCAGGGGACGGACCCCGAGAGTGGGGGATCACAGCAGTTGCACTTTGCAAGGCAGAGTCGGGTGAGCCCCAAACCCCGGCACGGCCAACCAGCAGCAAACGTATTATTTCTTATTATTCCCCCTTTATCTCTCCACATGGGCCCTCCTAGGAGTCACAGGCGTGGCCCAAAGGCCGTTTTACCATGTATGTTGCGTCCTTTCCCCTCGACAACATGCTTCGCCTTTCATGGTTACTGATGCTGATGGCGCCAACGTGCTTTCAGTGCGCTCGCGCACGACTCGCTCCAGCAAGGGCAAGGTGAATCTTATATTGTCTCTTTTCCTCCTTTGACTTTTGTCCTAATCTTCTCCTCTTTCTTCTCCATCCCCGCACCCCCCTCACGTGCTTTCCTTTTCCTTTCATCCTTTCTTTCCAGCTCCTCTCCGACCCAGAAACAAATACACAGCAGCTCACGGAACAACTCCGTCAGCTCGGCCTCTACGCGGCCGACACAACCGGCGACGGGAATTGCCTTTTCCGCGCACTCTCTGACCAACTCTACGGCACCGAGTCTCGCCACCTCCAGCTACGAAAGGACATTTGCGATTGGATTCAATCATACAGTGTCCGTTATTCCCCCTTCGTCGACGACGAGCGGGGCCTCGATGTTCACCTTTCTCTCATGCGCCAACCTGGTACGCCCGTCCTTGTTCTATTATTAGTGGCTTGAAGCGCCCACACGTATTCATTATCCTCAGCCACCTATGGTGGTCATCTCGAACTCTCCGCGTTTGCACACATGAAGAAGTGCAATGTCAAAGTCATTCAACCTGGTCTTGTCTATCTTATCGAGTGGGCCGCAGGGTGGGATGCTACCGCTGCGGTTGTGATGGACACCGCTGCGTCCTCGTCATCATCCTTAGCCACGACCCTCGTTGAGCGGGAACCCGTCATGAACGATCGTTCTAGGCGTGCAGCGCGGCGAGAAAGCAAGCGAGCAGAGAGGGAAAAGGCACGGGCAGATAAGGCCGCGATGTACAAGGATGACGACGATGACAAGGACATGGAGACGCCCACAGTTTATGTGGCGTGAGCTTCTCCCACCTTCTCCCGTTACCCCCAAACATAATTAACACCTTACGTTTATAGCTATCACGATTGGGAACACTTCTCTTCGATCCGCAACCTCCGTGGGCCACACTCGGGTCCCCCCGACGTACGCGAGCTCCCCGCAGCAGAGCCGTCGTTGCAAGAGTTCCCCCCCGTTCCCAAACCTTCCTCCAAGTCCACCAGCAAGACCCGTACACGTGCAGGCTCGATCCCTACTACCAAGCTTCCTCCCGTGCCAGTGTCGGCACCGAAGCCCCTTTCGCGTCCGCGGCGGAGTTCACGCGTTATCCGGCCATCAGGGTCTTCCTTCACGGCCATCCCTGCGGTAGTAGTGCCACCAACACCCGCGGATATCCCCCTCCCTAGCTCGAGGTCACCCTCTCCTTCGGCACCTCCATCGCTACCACCGGGGCTATTCGCACGCGAGCGAGAGCATCGCTCGCCGAAACGCTCGTTTGATGAGTCATCGGGGTCGTCCGAGGTCTCCGCTACGAGTACGAGCGTGGCAAAGCGCACGCGTCGTGGGACGGTGCGCGGGTTCGCATCCGTTCCACAAGACGTAGACGCAGACATGAATGCTGCTGATGTAGACGTCGATGGTGATAACGGCGATGGTGATGCGGATGATGCGGACACACCGGCGCTATCAGAGACGGGCTCGTTGAGCCCCGTTTCGTCGTCTTCCTCGCCGTCGCCATCACCACCCCCGGTTCCGGTTCCGGCCTCTGTTCCACGACGTTTGACGAAGCGAGAGCGCAAGGCCTCGGGCCTGCCTCGCCACCGCGGTAGCGCAGGGAAGATCGTAATCCCAGGTGGACGATTCCGCTCAACCACCACTGGCGTCAATATTAAAGGCGCAGATCCCCATGCAGACGTGCAAGGTGAATGGGCCCGGAACGGGGCAGGGCGAGTGGACGTACGCGGATTCCGCGAACTGCGGATCTAGCGCGTTTGGTTTGTGCCCAGCTTGGTTTCCTTTTCATCGCTTTCCCTAGCCTTGCACGACAACACGGCATTCTATCATCGTCCCAACCTTTTTGATACCCTCCCCGTCTTTCTGTTCAGCACCCAACACCTTCAACTGATCCACACGAACTCCACCTACGCACGCACCAAGTTCCTCTCCTCAATTACGAACGGACACGACAATACGAAACGATTTGGCTATTTGTGTATATCATTGATGTTTTTTTTTCTTCCTCTGTTCTCTGTTCTATTCTCTGTACAGCACAGATAGAGAGCACGTCACATCCAACATCAACCACCCGGCATCTGATGGCAGAAACCCTCGCAGTATTTATATATAGGCGCACTTTGTGTATAATCTACAATTGACTTATACAACTGATGAGAAAAGGACGGAAAGTGGGCTGTTGCCCCGTGGGAAACCCGGATGTCCAATCCTAGGACGCGAATAGGTCGTTCGAATGGCTCAGTCCTTTATACAAGAAACCACCATGAGTGTATCGCCTACATCCAATTCGCACAAGTACTTTAGCCTCTTGCGCAGGTCTCCACGCTCTTCGGACCGTGCTCCAACATCAGCAAAATTGTCGTCGCAAGGTGGAATTTTTTTCTCTAACAACAAAATTCATGATCGCTTTACTGACTACGTCGGCTGATCATTTAATCATCGAAAGACTTGGATGTTGTCAAACACAGGAAGCCGGATGTCAAGATGGGGATGGGGCTGTTTGAGCAGTCCATCATGATACTTACCGACGCCGCTAGTATAGCGGCAACCGTACCCTATCTGGGAGGCGTCGCGCTCGTCTTCCTGCAGATCGTCAGGATCAAGGGGGTTCGTGCCCATCTAGCTTCGCGTTTGTTCCTTCTGAGATTGCTAATTTGCGTATGTGTGTTATTGTCCATCATATCATATCATGTGATATCTACATAGGAGGTCGATCTTTATCGCGAGATGTGGGAGGAGGTCATGTATAACGTTATCAAGGTCGTCGATCTCATCCAGCACTTCGGCGCATCGTGCCAGCGCCACGGGCTGTGCGACGAGGAGAAGTTTCCCAAGGATTTTGTTGGCATCATCAAGGAGCTTGAGAGGTACGGGTGGTTTGTTTCAAGCCCCTCCACTCTTGCCTCATCGTCCCTTTTTTGTACAGTGAGTTCGAAAGACTGGCTCAGATCCTGTCTCTGTGCCGAGGAAAGACAAGGTTTGAACAGTTCAAGAGGGGTATCGCCCGAAACGACATGATCCGAGAGATACAGAAATGTGACCGTCAGATGAATAGAATATTCGATCGGTTCATGGTAAGCAAATTTCTTGCTGATTTCGTGGCAGGTCCGGTGTATTCAAGACACGTTAGGCTGCCATGTTGGTGGATATCCGATTCCAACAGCTCTTTGCAGAGAGTGCACAATCAACACCTACACCGGTGCTAGTGCCAGTTCCGATTCCATCCGCTACTGTCAAAGAGCCTCGATCAACCCTTCCCCACTTGTCTCTTCCTCCGCCCCAATTATTTGAGCCCTTAGCCCCGCCTAGCCCGTACGATTACCAAGTGTCGATCGTTTCTAGCTCAGCGCTGTTCGTGATTGACTCGTACACATATCCTTTCCTGTTCTGATGTTTCATGTAGGCCATTCTCCCGTCCTATCCGACCACAAGTCTTTTTTGGACGTGACGCTGAGCTGAAGACGATCGTGGATCTTGTCCTTTCCTTCACGCCTTCTGCCCGCGTCGCCATATTGGGCCCTGGCGGTGTGGGTAAGACCGCACTCGCACATGCGGTGCTCACGCACGACCAAATCGTATCACACTTTGGTGATTCCCGTTACATTGTCCCCTGCGAGTCTCTCCGGTCGCGAGATTCGCTGCTTGTCACGCTAGCGAATTCCCTCTCCCTGCTCCAATCCGGAACGACATCTGACGGTTGTCTCGTGGGGCTCGAATCCCGCGTGTTCACCGTCCTAGCCTCCGAAAACTGCATCTTATGCCTAGACAACTTCGAGTCACCCTGGGATCAGCTCGGCCCGGGGAGAAAAGCCGTCGAGCTTCTGCTTGCGAGGATCACAGCACTTCCTTCCGTCACCGTCCTTATCACAATGCGAGGCGGTGAGAGACCGAAAGAAACTGCGTGGACGTTGCCTATGTTACCTCCCCTTACAAACTTTGGGCACGATGCTGCGAAACGGACCTGGGAAAGCGTCGCCGGCACTTGCGATGAATGGGCAGAAAAACTTATACATGTAGTTGATTGCCTACCCCTTGCTGTTACCCTTCTAGCAAGTCTTGCTGAAGTGTCTACTGCGGAGACGCTCTGGGAGCGTTGGCAGCGGGAAAGCATAACAGCGGTGGAGAAGGAAAAGGGGGACAAATTGTCAAGTTTAGAGTTCTCCATCGCACTTTCCCTGGAGAGCGGTCGCATGACTGCAGACCCGTCGTCTGTACGACTTCTGGGTATCCTCAGCCTCTTACCAGACGGAATGCCTGCGTCTCCTTCACTCGAATTCCGGCGTCTGTTCCCAGATATTCCAGATATCTCACGGAGCCTCGAGACGCTCATGAAGTGCAGCCTAGCTATTCGTTTTCCGGAAAAGAGGGTCCGGGTGAACTCGCTGGTTCAGCTCTACTGCGAGAAACACGAACTTGCCACCCCCAGAGATAGACAAGTTCTGAGGGACTACTATGTGACCCTGGCTTCTCATGGATACGATAGTCTCAGCCATGACTTTTTCAAGAGGATGGCGATCGAAATGAATAACATAGAGTCTGTGTTACAGAAGTCGCTCACCTGGACCCCTCTGACGGCGATCTCCCCTGTGATTGAGGCTATCATTGCCTATACTCAATTCTGCTCTTACATTGGGAACTTCTCGGATGTCACCATCAAATGTGCTACACAAATGTCAGGCCTCTCCGATGAGAGTCTAGGTGATTGTTGGACATCACTTGGAACCATCTACCTTGGTGATAACAAAGTTGATATTGCACAAGAGTGCTTTCAAAGGGCCCTTAGGCTACATCAGAATGCTGATGATATTATAGGCCAGGCCAATGATCACTGTCATCTTGGTGATGTGTTGTACAGGTGTGATAATGTACAGGAGGCAAGAATATGCTATCAAAAGGCACTTGACCTTAATGTGCAGGCTCAAAGCACTTGTGGTCAAGCTAATGCTTTGACACATCTTGGAGACACATGTAGAAAGCTCGGCTTGTTGGACGAGTCATGCTTGCATTATCAAATGAGCTTGGGCCTTCATAAAGAGAACCATGATTTATTGGGTCAAGCTAATAGCCTAAAAGGCCTTGGCCATATCTATCTTAGGATGGATAATACAAAGCTTGCAAAAGACCACTTTGAACAAGCTTTTGGCCTTTATAAGGCTGTTAATGACCTTGTAGGTCAAGCCAATGTCACATCTAGCCTTGCAGATGTCCATCAAAGATTAGACAACACAACTGCAGCTGAAAAGGCATATAAAGAAGCTTTGGACCTTCATGATCAAGTTAGAGATGATCTTGGAAAAGGAAATGCCCTTAGCCACCTTGGGGACCTATATAGAAAGCAGGACAAGCTCTTAGAGGCAAAGGAGCACTATATGAGGGCTTTGGAGTGTCATAAAAAGGCATTTGATAAGCTAGGCCAAGCAAATGATCTCAAAGGCTTAGGTGGCATCTATTATAAGGAGGGGGCTGCCTCTCAAGCCATTAACCAATATCATAATGCCTTAAACCTTTATGAGGCTACAAATAACAGCCTTGGGAAGGCAAATTGTCATAGATTTTTAGGGCGCATTTATTATTCTCAGCAAAAGACTGATGATGCATTAGAAATGTTTCAAAATGCCCTAGAAAATTATAAAAAGGCTAATGATAGCATTGGTCAAGGAAATGCCCTCAATAACCTTGGAGATGTAGAAAGAAGAAAAGGCCATCTTGATAAAGCAGAGCAGCTATATGTCCTGGCATTGCAGGCACATGAAAAGGCCAATGATAAAGTTGGGCAAGGAAATGACTATAAGGCCTTAGGTGTCATGTATGAGAAGCAGAATAAGCTAGAGCAGGCAAAGGGGATGTTTGAGAAGGCTGCAGAGATGCATGAGTTGTCTGGGATGATAAAGAGTGAAAAGCAGGATCATGCTCACATAGAAAGGGTAGTTAAAAAGTTAGCAAGAAAGTAGTAAATATGTTTGTATTCTTGTTGTCTGTGAAAATGCGGTTTACTTTTGTCAGCCATAAGCAATTGATAAAGTTATGCAGCTATCTACACAACAACCATCAGCCTGAGAATACAATAACCCCCTCCCCTTTCGTCTAATTCTTCTAATTAGTAGCCATCTATCGAAGATAGAATTCTAAGTACTATCTACACCCCCTCTTGTGATATACCCATGGCACCTTCTTCGAGCTTAAGCTCCCACCGCGCGCGGCAGCGTAACTCAATGCTTCCTGCACCACGCCTATCTTCCCGTACCAGCCCCAATCATCCAACGTTACACAGTACCAGAATTGCCAAGCGCGTTCCATCTCCATCGTTAGTACCACCGGCGTCATCCCACAATACATACATTATACAACCCGACGCCCTGCCCCTTTCGACGGATCGTGTCCTCCCTCTACCCGAATGCAGTTTGCGGCGCGCTGGCTCGCCGTCCAGGATACCGTCACCATCGGGGAAGACTCCGCATGTCATGCCCCATACTAGCGCATTGCCTTCCGTTGTCAGCACACCTCATCGGGAGAAGCGGATGGAAGCGAATGTCCCCAGTCCATTCGTGTATGTAGAAATTAAACGAGATTTCAAGGAGCGAGAAGGACAATCCTCCTGTACTCGGCACGAAGACACCGATATCAGCAGCACCCCAGCACTGCTAGTGAGACACTCGTCCAGGCGCCCAGTGTCGATGGCTTTGACCGCATTTTCCCGCGCCGAGAATAGGTCTACCGCAGGCGGTCGGCCACCGCCCAAACCAACACGCAAGAAACTGCCGTTTGCGGCCGGCTTGATTGAGAAGGAGAACGACCGGTCCCAAGCCGAGGGACGCATCTGCGTGCCCGCCCCGCCTGCTGCGCCAATGGCCATTACCGCCTTGCGTCCAAGTCGGACACCTGCAATCGCCCAGCTGTTGCGCACACCGTCTCGCGGGACATCTCTACGCCCTTCTGCAGCCAAGAAACGGCCTATATGCCCGCCTCCGGTGGGCTCTGTACCAAGACCCCCAGACATTCGATGGGGCGCTGGCGCTTCGGTCGTCGTCCCGAATGGTATCAAAACGCTGATTAGGGATCTTGACCGCTTTGCAGAGGAATGGACGGGCATGTTCAATGACCTGTTTGTCGGTGCTGGAACCGCTAGTCATGCAGATGTGATTGCAGACCCGGATGCACCCACGCGCATACACCACGCAATAGCACCGGAGACGACGGAAGCCCTTCGAGCTGATGGCCCTGCGACTGCGACGATACAACAGTCATGTAAGCACCCACTGCCAACGCCTTCCGGATCAGCTCCATCCGTTAACGGGTTACAAGTGCCAGCCTCGGTAGACAGCCATGGAAAACCGATCAGCTGCGACGTAACGGCATCCAGCCCATCGCATTGGCAGCACAGGGATAGTAATTCATTCGGAGATCCACCTGTGGAGGACGAGACGGTGAGTGTCTCCATGTTCATTCTGTGCAGCCGCAGATGCCCTTTCCAGGAGTTTGGTCCTTCAGAGACGACCGCCACATCCATACCGGATTCCCCTATCAAAGGCAGTACGCACCATCATTCACAGAAGGGAAAGGAAACCTTACCAAGACTGCCTGTCCCTGTTACCCGACAGGCGTTGGGGTCTCTTCCACTTCTTCCTGAGGTGAGAGTTCCATGTTGCTAGCTGCTACAAATTGAACGATGCGGTGCTGCAGACTCGTCAATCGCCTATTATCTCCGGTTTTCGCCCGGCGGGGGTCTCCCCTGACATGATGGAAAATCGCGAAGATGAGCTCACCGGAATGCATGAACCGTCTTCCACAATGATTCCACGATGCACCAATCCAACACCGAACGATTGTACCACTGCAAGACCTCATCATCCCATCATCATCCCAAGCTTACCTTCTTCGCCAATCTCTATCGCCGCGTCTCATGCGTCTGTGTCGATGCCACACACGTTGTCACCGCCAGTGTCGGACATGAAGATGCGTGACTTCAACTTACAGCGCACTGTTCATCCCGCAAGTATTGCGGAGCCAATACGCTCATCCTCCATGCGAGGCCTACGTGCCATTTTGCAGCGTACATCAGCAGGGCAGCGCCAGCGTGCGGAGTCGTTGAAGGACCGTATTGGCGAACCACGCGTCCTCAGCCTTGGGAGCGTCAACATCAACAATCTTCGCGACACCGGCATTGTTCGGGGAAGTGTAAGTCTGACAGGACCCACGGACGATGCGGTGCAGGTAACATGACTCGGAAGATGACTGCCAGTAGTGAATGGGATGCGGTGAGTTATCGTTCTCGACCTCTTACACATTGCTGCAGTTCCTCTATTCCAGTCAACTATTCCAGTCAAATAGACCATTGAGTATCATTAGCATTGTAGACATCCCGTATATCATGCACAGACTAAGAATAGTATCAAATCCTTTACAGCTATAGAGCCAGGAGAAATCTAGACCAATAGCTGAGCTACGTCACAGAGCTAGAACAATGAAGGGTATCGTCGATGCCATTACCATCCATCAACACCGAGAGCAGGAAAATATAGAAATAAGATAATTTCCCGTTTGGCGGAGCGATAACTCATCGTGGTTGGATGGCTGGTCCCTGTAGTGATTCTTGGTAGACAGAAAAAAATACATCCGTGGGTGGTCGAGTCCGGTAAATCGAGCGGCGACAAGAGAATTCGTGATCTTTCTGCACCCAGGCTTTCGTTTGAGGTGAAGGCACTCTAAACAGAACAAGACCGCAGACGTGCCAAATATCAGGTAAAAATGCAAAAAAAAAAGTACACCCCAGACGTGTATTTTCAAGAGGCGACGGAGCTGGAAATCAAAGGCCAAAGGCAGGGCCAGGGCAAAAGTACTTGTTCGAGCACAGAACATAATTCAGCAAGGATGAGAGTAGGTGCACTGAGCTTTGAAGAGGGTATTCATGTTGTATTGTATTCAAAAAGTCCTTTCCTTTCCCAGAAAGCGACAGCTTGCGTATTTTCAGGAAAGTTGCTAAAATAGTATAAGTTACCGACAGCTGTATAGACCCGAAGTCCACATACAGGTTGGGAGATACCTGCAAGAGTTTTGTTAAGAACGTCGCGACTGCATATTTCGAGGTGTTCATGTTGCGTTGCGACCACCCACAAAATCTGATGACATAATTGCCATGTGACTTTGCACGTCCACGTGGACTAAAAGCTCGGGACGTGACGTGATTTGCTAGTCACACTCGCACGATCTCTCCAATGTCAGTGTCCTTACTTTATTATTCTTCCTTTGCTGTCGTGAAAAGCTGATATTTGTATAATCCTGGTAGCTTGAAGTGTGTATGCCACCTGGGCCAGTATTTAACTGGTTGACGGTCGCGCACTCAGCGTTAGAGATCCTTGACCATGCATTGCAATACAGGGCAGCACAAGCAACGCGGGTAGGAGGCGCGAGCGTGTCACGTCACCAGACGCGTACTTGCAATGGGCGAGATAGGAAACAGGAAGTAAAGGATGTGGATGAGCTTGCTTTGCCGCCCAACGATCCCCTCTCTCCCTGGCCAAACTACGTCCAGCCCAGCTCCCTCCGCGATGCAAACGAGGCCTGGCTCAGGCAGCTTGAGGTAGCAGCAACCAAAATAACACCATTCCCTGAAAGCAGTTCAGAACACCAATCCCTATCATCTATCCATTCTACCAGTGGAGCATCGTCAACGGTCACATCTGCCCCGTTAGAGCTGAACACGGACTCGGTCATCTTTTCCCCAAGCACCGAGAGCAGACATTCTTCTGTGGATCCTGTTCTCGAAGCCAACATCAAATCGCCGGAACCGGGCGCGTCTTTGCCCCAACATTTACCATTATCGAGATCTGGAGCTCCTCCGTCCGACGTACTTCTCAACCACCTCTCTTTCGGAGTTACTTGTATGATCTTACCTCTATATTCTGCAGATACGTGTCTCTAGGCCCGAGCCAGTGCGGCACCTTCAATCCTCCAAAGTACCTTCTTCTCGCATCGGGCGACTGCTTCATTATGGAGGTATCAATCACGTCGTGAATTGTCAATGTTTCTGAAGCTCATGTCTCGTGTCTTTCAGGCCTCGCAGCATCACTTGGCTACGGTGCTGCTTATGAACTTGTCCGCCGTTCAGTAACCTCCACCGAGTCTGCCGAGTCGCCGTCCTCCCCAATGATGACCGAGGCGAATTTGACGCGCCTCGTATCGAAGCTCACGCGGATGCGTGGTGCCGCACTTAAAGTTGGCCAGTTTCTCAGTATTCAAGGTGCATATATGCTCTTACGACTTGCCTATCCATGCATCAGCTGACGGTGGTCCACAGATGCGCATGTCCTTCCTCCGGAGTTAGACCGCGTCTTCCGCCGAGTGCAAGACAGCGCGCACTACATGCCCCATCGACAGATGGAGGTGTGTTTAACCCCAATCTCACCCAGAGGATCGACTCTTGAGGGCTAACTTGCTGCGTCGCAGAGTGTGATGGCATCTTCACTCGGGCCGTCATGGCGTTCCTCCTTTACAGCGTTCGATCCTATACCGTTCGCCGCAGCCTCGATCGGTCAGGTCCATCGTGCCACACTCGCCGCGCGCATTTCTCCGACGGGACGACCCGAGCATGTTGCCGTAAAAGTCCAATTCCCGAACATCGCGGAGAGCGTGGCGAGCGACTTGAGCTACATTCGCATATTGCTCACGGCGGGGCGCCTGCTCCCACGCGGGCTGTTCCTCGACAAAACGCTTACTGTACTACACCATCTTCGTTTCATCATTGAACAGGACGGGCGGAGCTGATGGTGCCACAGGTCATGAAGGAGGAACTGGCAGACGAATGCAATTACACCCGGGAGGGGGCATGTATGCGTTCCTTTGGAAGTACAGAAAGGCTCGGCCTCGATTCACGCTTTAAAGTTCCATGGGTGTGGGAAGGAAGCACAGATCGAGTGCTGGTTATGGAGTATGTAGATGGTATCAGCGTCGGTGGAGAGGCGGCGTTTCATCTCCCTCAAGTGGACCGCGATGAGGTGCGTCTTTCATTCCCAGCTGACCTGAACTAACATAATGTGGTGTATGAAGATAGCATCTCGGGTAATTGAACTCTGTCTGCATGAACTCTTCGTTTTCCGAGAGATGCAAACAGATCCCAATTGGTCCAATTTCCTCTGGAACGCAAAAACGCGGCAGGTAGCGTGTAGCTTGCAATTTTTTTTCGGCCACGTGTCAACAATTGCATAGGTTGAACTAGTCGACTTTGGGGCAACTCGTAGTTACAGCGCCGCGTTCATAGACAACTGGCTTCGTCTACTCCTCGCCGCCGCGAACCAAGACCGCGAAGGTTGTCTGCGTTGGAGCCTGGAGCTTGGCTATCTCACCGGCGAGGAGAATGACGTCAGTCACACAAGGGTCTCTTCCCGTAGTATATCTGATTGGCACTTTAGGTTATGAATGACGCCCATATCGAATCCCTGCAGCTGCTCGCGACACCGTTCCGCGAAGGCACCGCGCAGCCATTCGCATTTGGGCCTAATTCGGCATGGGCTGGGATCACCACTGACATCCGGAATCGCATCCCAATCATGTTACGCCATCGTCTCACGCCGCCGCCACGGGAAACGTACTCTCTTAATAGGTGGGCGCACTGTCTTCTTCCCAACGAGTGTTGCCTCATCATTTGGCAATAGAAAACTGAGTGGAGGGTTTTTACTAGCGTCAAGATTGGGGGCTAGGGTAAACTGCAAAAAATTGTGGGACGACGTTGTCAGTGGCTACCAATTCTCCACAAATCTATTATGAAAGTAAAACAACCAAGGTGAGGGGGCTATTGTAAAGTTCTATCGTTGAGTATAGATGCGATGTAGCCTGAGTTCTTGAGGATTGGAAGCGTTACACATGAAACTCTTGAGAGTCGTTAGTAGTTGAAAGTCAAAAGCCGATTCAAAGCTCCTTGAGGTATTTTTTGGTTGATGTTGAACGTGTGGAGTAGATCATGTCGGTGAACGGCCTGGCAATCCCAGTCAGACATGCCCGATTATGATGGTGGTAAGGACCCAAGCTTACCCTTCGAACTTAAGAGCGATGATGTACACGATGTACACATACAAGGTAATGAACAAACCCATAGGGCGTTCGTACCTGCCAACAGTCAAACTCATGTTACGACGCCAACCTCTGCGAGAGTATGTGAACGCGGCACGCACCACAACGCCGTTGCGGCGAATGACATGGTGCTGCCGACGTATATGGGGTCGCGGAGCACGTTAAACGGAAAGCACTCAACTCGGTGATCCATAAGGATGCCGAAATAGTCGCCGAGGAACCTGCCCGTTATGCCGAGCGCCCAGGTTGAGGCCGCAACGAAGGTCTGGCCGAGGATGAAGAGCACGATGGGCACGAGCGTGTCGAAGGGAGCGGGAAGGATGGGCGCACGCGGCTGCTCGAAGAGCGCGCTCAGGTAGCTGGGGACGGTCGGTTCGGTCGATGTGAGACAGGTAGGTATATTGTGAAATGGGAAAAAAAAAAAAGAGGGGAATACTGTACGCACATGTAATCGCGCAGGATGCCCGCGCTGAAAATGCAGAGTGCGAGGAAGTAGCAGCCCAGATGGGCGTTTCCGCCAAAGATTCGAGTAATGGACTTGTTGCGGTATTCTGACGCGTTCGTCCGTCAGTTCAGTCGGCCACAGAGTCGGCTTGGGTTACCATTTCTCGCGATGATGTTCCACGCTGCAGGATTGAACGTTATTGACGCTAGCGAAATGTAAAGGGACGCTTTGGACACGTCAAGGAGGGAACTCAGAGTCATGGCTGATCTGATGAGAGGACAGCGCAGGTTGTGGTTGAACGGACATCGCAATATTTTTATTTCATTTCACATTTCACGTTCACGTTCACGCTGTTCACGGATGTTTAATTACGTACAGTCGACACCCTCTTAAGGCATTCCCTTATAAAGGCATAGCATACTCTCATTAAGGCATACCCCTGCCTTGCCTTGAGGGGTAAAGCATACTCTCTCATTCTCACAAGACATACCCCAGGGCCATGTCGGAGGGGTATGCCTTAAGAGGGTGTCGACTGTACCTTGAAATTTTGAAAATTACGTACATTGAAAATTTGAAGACATGTACTGAGGCCAAGACTCGACACCCCATGCATCGGCACCGGCATCGTGCACCGAGGCAACTCGAACATCGGACCCTTCATGACGCGTTTTGCGTTGTTTTGCATCTAAGTGATCGCCCGTCTCACTGTTTGTCCAGACACCCCGGACGCCAATGACATCGCGGCATAAACCGAATCTTGTGCTAGTCCATATAACCGATCGCGACGGTCCATCCATCCAAAAGCACAGTAGAATACGGCAGTATAAAGGCGTTATAACTATTCCCGCGAACATGTAGTCTCTAACACTTGCGACACAGACCCTACATCCTCCGCATCCAAATGAATATAGTCTACGTATCCCGCCGGACTGAAAGAATGTCATTAGTTAATCCACTAGGTGAAGAGTCAACGCTTACTATCCAGTGCGGCAGCTAAAGCACCAGGAGGTAGACCTCATTGTGCTCGGGCGCGGGCGGCCCATCTGGTCGTCCGTGATATAGGCTGTAAAGTCCGGCCGGGAAGAAGTGACAAGGTAGACGATGGACGGCAACGCAAGTGCCTGCGCACCGACGCCATGCTGAGGAAATGTAGGCACACCCCCGAATGCGCCGCGTTGGGGGAAGGCAGGGGCGCTGACCGCATTGTGCCCAAATCCAATGGCAGGCGG
>QFEA01001970.1:717-20484 GCA_003315975.1 Lactifluus echinatus | reverse complement strand
AATTGATATTCTTCTTTTTCTCTATGTCCTGGACTCCTTCTCATTTGATGAAGTTAGGTGCGTCGTGTGGCAGGTGCGACGTTTTGTGTTTTGTGATAATATAGATCACCCGCTCAATCATTACCGTGACAAAGTGCCAACATTTGCAACTTTATTGAACCATAGCTGAGTGCGGCGCTGACTCTGACTCGGAGCCAAGGCCGCCAAGCCGTCACTCGGACTCGAAATAGGCAGGGTCCCCATTGACGCGTTGCATTTCTCCTCACAGTTTCTTACAGTAATACCATGGAACTTCTGTTATCCTGCCTGCCAGCTGGCAGGCAGCAGTGGCAGACATGCAAGTAGCTCAGAACCGGTACCCCCGAGTCCCTCCCGCTCATTAGTACTGTCACGGCGGCTGCCGCTAGCGAGCCCCCCCCCGTATGCGGGTAACAGACAGACCTGGTTGCAGTGCCAAAGATTCTTCAGCTTCAGGCGGTTCGGCTGGAGTTGCTATTGCGCCGCCAATCTCTGCGTGCCACAGCCCACTTGAATTCTACTTCTGCATCGGTGGCCACCGACTGCATGGGCCTGACTCGGATTCTCCGCCCCCTTTGTGCCGTCTTTCGGACGCCGCTTGACTACAAGTTTCTTAGGTACCCCTAGACATTCCCTTAGTCCTCAGACTGGGTCGGGGGCGATTCTACTGCGTCAAGATTGTTATCGTTCACTGTTGTTAGGTTGTTTGGTTTTTGGGCCAGAACTACACTTGCTGAAACTCGATCCTGTGTTGTGCGCTAGGATGGCGGCGTGAGCTCTCCGGTCGTAACGCAATCGGGGGTCAGTAGAGAGTTCCACCTATCCGTGTGGTGTTTATTTTTTTGAACGTCCATTTTCCGATCTTCGTACTGTGGCTGTACGTCGTCGCGACATCAACTCGTCTTGATTGAGATGCGTCAAGGGCAACCAAACATCAATGACGATTCGTCGGGGGGCTGGTCCCGGAATGTCGATTACATGTGAGTACGGTTACGGTGCTACATTTTGGCTCTCTCTATTCCATTTTCATACTGACGAACCTGACGATGTGAAGACTCAGAGATGGTCGACTCTGAATGTCTTGCGCTCGATCGGGTCTGACTCGGAAGCCACGCGCGTCACTCGGCCTCTCATCATGGGCGACTAGTCCGACTGTTCACCGCCTCGGCAAGGCAACTCGCCTCTGATGATCAAGCTGCCGAGAAGCTTCGCTGCATTACGCATTGCCTTTCTGTCGATGATCCATGCTGGTTCCAGTAGCAGTCACTACGATGTTGGTGCATCCATGGCAGTGGGGCAGCTCCCGAGTCCGCTCACCATGGTCTTCTCCTGTGGGCTATGTGGAGGATTCGGAGGATGGTATATGACTCTAGGTATTTGAAACGGGCTTCCGTCGATGATTCTGCAGAATGACTATGCCCTCCAGGCAGTCGCATGCCTCTTGGTGGCTCTGGCGGTAGATGAGCACGTCCTGCGTCAACAGCTTCATATCTAGATCTGCCCGAAATTACTCCGACATTCTTTCTGGTTTTTAAATCGCCTTCTGGTTTCTATCAACTAATTCCTGTTTGCACATGCCCTGCCGAACATACGCTTTGTTCTTACCTTCCAATTGAACAGCACGGTTGACAGTGAGGATACTGGGGTCCGTAACCGCTTTATTGCCTGTGCTCAGACCCTTCCGTGATACACATAAGATGCGGGTTTTCCAGACATGGTATGAGTTATTGACACGGGAGTGGCGTCTCGCCTTCCATCCGAGTCCTGTCATAGGATAATACTTTTTGCCCAATCCATGCAGGTTGTCACTCTTCAAGTAGTCATTTGTTCCCTGCTGGGAGGCAATACCCCGGAGGAGTGAACCGTGATGATGGTGTCGTTTCGTCGTCAAAGCCGTTCACGAAAAACATGCAACACCCGCGTGATCTGAACTCGACCATTTGAGGCCGTATTGACTGTGGCTCCCATAGTGGCTCCCATAATACGAGAACCCTACTCGATTTTAGTTGTCGTCTCCGCATAAGACGATGCGGCACGTCGTCACAAACTTAGTAGCACAGGCTACTCGCGACCGACCCCGCTACCTGGGAAGCGATTTCAGCCTACTTAGACGTTTCTCGAGAAGTCAATTGGATATTTTCAAGAATGAGAGGCCGAGCGTGGAAGCCTCACCCACCGGGTAGACGGCTACCCTCACATTTTCCGTTGCGTTGGAAGCATCTACGTTGAACGTTTCATGCGAACCAAATGCAAGAAATTACTCGGTTGATAAGTGGATAGAACTTGGAGCGAGAAGATTGGGAGAGCTGGTCGTTCAAAGTAGCCAATGCATGGATGATGTCAATAGATTACAAAGACCATGCACTTTGCAGTAGAGTACATTTTTACCTTACCGCACGGTAAATTCTTCATCTTAAACGTTAAACGTTAAACATCGTATCCATCTCCGATACGAATCTTCAAGCTTCAAGTCTGGGCATCTCTGAAACGCAATGTATACTTGATTACTTACGCAACGCAACAATGACTTCAGTGGGACCAAGACAGACAGGCAGCACAAACACAATAAGGTAGGAAATTGTCATGGAAACTAACGAAATATAGAGCCCAGAGACGAACCAAGGCAGACTTCGAAACACTCATCAACATCGAAATCTTAAAAAGGGAATCGTGACAATTAGAATGTCTGTCCCCCAACTACGAGGCACAGAACTAGAAAGCAGTGCACAACTGAGGTGCAACTGGCCTCAACTCATGGAGACATTACAACCAGGCTCCCTGTGATCCAATAGCCTTCAAAACAAAGGGGTATGGCAGAGAGTAATTAGGTCGCCATGATCTCCCACGACCGTAACAGGAATCCAGCGTAAAATGAGCATAGGAGGCCTTGACTTGGTACGTGGATAAAAAGAAAGAGGACAGAGGCGGTCACTCGAACGGGATTTGATTTTGAGTCTCCGCTTGATACTCACTCGGGCCGCTACGCCGCCGAGCGGTGACCCAGCCTGACGTCGGGTGCTGCGGGGCTTCACACCTTCCACCTTTTTGCATCTTTCACGTTCACTAATTATGTCACAGTGGGGACAAGGCCAGGCCGGGTACCAATTTCCTTTACAGACTGGTTTTCCTGGCCAGGGTCAGAGCTTTCAACAGCCTGGCTTCCCGCAGGGTCAGGCTGGTCTCGCGCAACCCACCGGCTTTCTTGGCCAGCGTCCACCCTTTCAGCAACCCCAGCAGACTGGCTTCCCAGGAATGGGCCCTGCTCTTTTATCCCAGCAAACAGGATATCCTAGCAGCTTTCAACAGCAGCAACGTCCCCCTATTCCCCCTGTTCCTCCGTTACCCTCTCAGTTTCAGCAGCAAGCACCGCCACCGCCACCGCCACCTGTCCCTCCTTCGTCCAATCTCTTGGCCGTTAATCCACAAAACCGTCTCATAAGCTCATCTCCTGGCTTCGGAGGCTCTGGCCTCACTCCCCAGCAGACTGGTTTTCCCGGCCATGGCGGTGGATTGTCACAGCTTGTTCCTCAGGTCACAGGTTTCGTTGATCCCCGTCTCCAGATGATGTCCAGTACTTTCCTTCCGGCCAATCCCGCTTCACCATATAATCCTACTGGTGCACCACAATTGCTACAACCCCAACAACAACTAGGTGGTTTATCCCTACAGCAAAGCTTCCAGCAGCATAACCAGGAGGTCAAGGGCACGACCGCACCTCGTGTGCCATGGACTCTTTCAAAGGCCGAAAAGAAAAGCTACGATCAGATTTTCAGGGCATGGGATACGTCCAGCTCGGGTTTCATCGACGGAGGTACTGCAATTGAAGTTTTTGGCCAGAGTGGGTTAGATAGGAATGATCTGGCCCGAGTCTGGTGAGGTCATTCTTAAGCCTCTCGATCACACTTCTGAGTGTTTCCAGGACGCTGGCTGACGTGGATAACCGAGGCAAGCTTAACATTGCAGAGTTTCATGTTGCCATGGGTTTAATCTACCGTAGTGTGTTATCACGATAAAGCAGCGATTTCGTCACCTGACATTATCCCAGAACTCAACGGTAACGAAATTCCCGATGAGCTCCCCGCAGAGCTCGTACCTCCCTCTCATCGTGACTTGGATACTTCTGTTAATTTCGTCAAAAACCTCCTCCAAAATGAGCCGACACGTTCCCGTTCACCCTCTGGTTTTGATACTCCCGTATCCCGTCTCCCCAATCGCTCTCTCCACTCTTCCAGCGCGCCTGGTGCAGGTGGCCGGCAGGATGCAACGGTATACAAGCATACCGATGAGGAACCCGTTGGTGGCTATTATACGCCCCGCTCGCGCCACCTGGACCGTAACGCAGTGCGTGCATCCTCTGAGCGTGATTCGCCAGCAGCAGATTTGAGCGATATGAAACGGCAACTTGAAAACACTGCACGGATGCTTGACCGCGCCACGGAGGAGAGTGCATTACACACCGCGGAAGACGATGCTCTCGATCGTGAGATGTCGGATCTCAAATGGAAGGTCAAGCGTGTGCAGGAGGACCTGGATTATGCCTCGCGAGGTCCACGTTCGTTTCGCACAGATGAAGAGCGTCGGCGACTCGAACGCGAGCTGCTGGCGCTTATGCATGAGCGAGTGCCAGCAGTTGAAAAAAAGTTGGCCGAGAGGGAAGAACGCCGCGCGAGACAAAAACGCGAGTGGGACCGCGAGCGTGATCGACGAAACGAAACATTCGGAAGGTTTGACGATCGCGATCGCGACGAGGATCGGTATGGCAATAGCTACTCCCAGCGCAACGATCGCGACCGCTATGGCAGCAGCTACGAGAGAGATAGGATGCGCGATAGAGACTATCGCGACGACCGCCCGCACGACTTCGACCGTGATCGTTCCTACCGCGATCGCTCGCATTCTAGGGAGCGTAGCTATGACCGCGAGCGCCCACGATCTCCTCTTGCGGCTACACGTTCCCCACCTCCGCCTCCCCCTGCTGCACCAACCGTTAGTGCTGCTTCCAAGCCGCCTCCTGCTCCCCCCCTCCCAGGCAGATCTCCTGGGCCGAATGTTAAAAACATGAGCCCCGAGGAGCGGCGCGCTTTTATCCAAGCCGAGGCCCAACGCCGCACGGCAGAGCGCATGGCTGCCATGGGACTCTCGGGTCCCCCTTCGTCCTCCATGTCAAAGCCGGCCCTTGATACTATCACTGAGGATAGGTTGGCTCGCGAGAAAAAGGAGGCTGAGGAAAAGGCAAGAGCGGCAGAGGAAGCAGCTGCGGAGAGGGACAGACATCGAGATGAGCGGTTGAGGAACGAACGCGGCGAGGCAACGTCAACAACCCCTGCCAGTCCGGGGGTCGTTGCACCAACCCCTCCCACTGCTGTTGCGCCCAAGGTCCCGCCTCCCGTCAAACCGCGTGCTCCTGCACCTCCGCCACCACGCAAGTCGGGTGTCGGTCTCGCTACCCGTTCTGTTACTGCGCCCGTGCCTCCTAAACCGACTCCGCCTGTTGCACCCACCTCTGTTTCCAGGCCGAGTCAAGAGTCTACGCCACCCATTGTCGATCCTGAGGAAGAGGAACTTTTTGCTCGTGAACAGGCTCTGCGCAAGCAAAAAGAAGAACGTCTCGCACGCATGCGGCGTCTCGAGGAACAAGAGAGAGAGGAAGAGGCACAGAGGCAGCGTGAAGAGGCTGCTCGTCTACAGAGAGAGCAAGACGAGGCTGCGCGTAAAGCAAAGCAGGAACGCATGGAGCGGTTGAAACGCCTGGAAGAGGAGGAGGCGGCCGAGGCTAAGCGTGAAGAGGAAGCGAGGGAAGCAAAGAGAACAAGAACGCCTGCACCAACTCCCGTCGCACCAGCGCCGGTACCATCGCCGGTTGCTCACTCTGTACCGCCTCCGCCACCTGCTCCACCAACTGGTGTTGCCTCTCCTGCCGACAGAGGCAAGAACAATCCCTTCAATCGCCTGATAAGCGGTGGCGCCTCACCCGCAGTGCCAACCTCTCCCCCAACCAATGGCGGCAACAACCCGTTCTTCAGGTCGCAGCCCGTCCCACCCCCTATTGCCCCAAATAGCGATACTTCTGCGACGTCGCCTGCATCTGTTCCACCTGCGTCTTCACTGCCCGCTGTTCTCCCGCCGCCTCCATCGAAAAGCCCTGCGCCACCGGTCGTCAAGGCGTCGTATCACACCGCCCCAGGTGATAGTGAAGACGAATGGGGACAAGAGAAAGACGATGACGACGACAGCTCTGAAGACGAGCTCAATTCTTCGCGCGACACACGGGACAGGCTTGCGCGGCAGCTCTTTGGTTCGATCCTCCCGCCCGCCAGCGGCCCACCCCGTCCTCAGTCTGCCGCTGCGGGCACGAGTGTGACACCTAAGGCTTCGACTCCCACGGCAATTTCTGCGCCCACCCCACCGCCTCCGCCGCAATCTGCGCCACCTGCCCCCGCACCTCCTGATGCCCCTCCACCCCCTCCAGCCCCTCCAGCCCCGCTGGCTCCGCCACCTCCCAGTGTTGCTCCGCCAGCTCCCACAGGGGACCGCAATGCACTGCTCAGCGCCATCCAAAGTGGCACACGCCTTCGCAAGGCTGTCACGAACGACCGCAGCGCATCTGCAGTATCTGGACGTGTCCTCGGGGACGGCGGGCCGCCGCCTCACGTTAGTGTCACCGCGAGTGCTCCGCCCTCCGGAATTTCGCAACCAGATGATAGCGTTACTCCAAGCCGGCAGTCAGTGGACTGGTATATGGGACTCGCTGCAGATCAAGGCACACACGTAAGTCAAGAACCGAATTTGCCTCCGATGGGTGAGGAGGATGAAGAGCAAGTGCGCAAGGAGTTGAATGGTCATGCGGCATTCGTCCCAGATATCAAAGTGTCGCACACGGGGGAAGTCCAAGCTGACCCTCTTGAGGACATTGATCGTGATACAGGTGCGCCAAAATGATGTTCTCTGTCATTTGAGCTGACACATTTGGCAATTGCAGGGTACCGTGTTAGGACCGTCTATCCATATGACGGTCAGCGGGCCGAGGACTTGAGTGTGTCATGTTTTTGACCGTCTCAAAACGTATAGCTTAATCGCATTACAGCATTCAGCGAGAACCTCGTGGTAAATGCTCATCCATCAAAGTCTGGAGGCGACTGGTGGTATGGCACCGTCGTCAGCAATGGCAAGGTCGGATTTTTCCCGAAGACATATGTTCAGATCTTCGAGACTGGCAAGTGTCTCTTGTACATCTAACTCTTCCATTCTGACGTTTTTGTAGTCGAAGCAAGAGGTCTGTACGATTACCCGGGGGGTGGCGTCGATGAACTGCCATTCTCCGAAGGCGACATGATATCTATCGTGGACCGCACCGACAGCGACTGGTACAAGGCTGAGAAGGACGGAGTCATCTACATCGTTCCTGCTGCCTATTTGGAAATTGTTGAGGGTTAGTCGAGTTGCCATTTTCTTGAGTCGTCATTTACATATTCTTTAATTGGATTCAGGCTAAAATACTTTTTTTTTTCATTTTCTTTTACATGTACACCCCGAAATATGAACATTGGTTATCTCGTATCGCATGGCCTCAGATGTTCGTGCATCCACATCCAAATTGGTATCTACGCCTTCATCCCAAAGTCCCTCATCACCCCTCCTGAATTTTGGGGCGACAACAATTATCGCCGAGGCACCATCGTCACCCTCCGCACAGAGCTCATTCTCTCAAGAGTCACGAGGTGAAGCAGACGACGGTAATGAGGGCGCCCCAGATAGAACTGACTCTGACTATCATTCCTTCTCTGATTCCAACTCGGGAGACAATGAGGCAGCTATGACGGAGGAAGAACGTATATTTGAGCATGAGATGCGAGAAGTGGAGCGCCAGCTGGTGCTCGAAGCTGCAGGAATCGTTGTCAAGCAAGATACGACGCGTCGTCCACCGCCACGTTTACAACGTCGACGTATGGTGACACCGGCGGTACGCTCTAAGTATCGCCCGGCACCTGCTCCTCCAATCGCATCCGCGCCAAGCACAGAGTTAGATTTCGATAAGCCCCAGCCACCTTTACCAATGCAGGCCCATATCGATGATGCCTATGAGCGCTACGAGGCATTTAAGCAGCACACTTCGCGGATGTCTGTGTCGTCCATTGAACAACTACCTCCATCATCCGTAAGTTTGAGTCCCGTCTCCCTATCACAAGGCCACATCCAGTCGCACGAGAGCCATGCAGACAAGGATAGAAGAAGGGAGAGCGCGAATTCGTCAAATACATATGGGAATCGGATCTCGCAGCTTCTGTCACGGACACGGACGCCTGTCCAAGAAAGAGAGTCTCGGGGCACGCCGACGATCTCGGCGCCTATTCTTCGCACGAGTTCGTCCAACAAAGGGACTTCAAATGCATTTATTTCGGAGGACGGCCCAGCTTTTGGATCGGTATGTGGCCTTGTTTTATTGCCGGAAAGAGCATGCTGACTGTTACACATAAAGTCGTGGGCAAGTCTGGTAGACAAGTCTGCGCTGGAGGGCCTTCCGGATCGCGAGCGGCGTAGGCAAGAGGTGTGTCTCCGTTCAGTTTCCTTAAATGGGTATGGTCTGTACACTTTTGGATTTCTGTGCTTGGATAGGCAATATTCGAGCTTATTGCGACCGAGGGTGCGTATGTTCGCGATTTGCAACTCATTATTGAGGTGTGTGCGCATTATGTACAATCCATCGACCCATCAGATTCTTACTATTGTATAGATATTCTACTCGAGCATGCTAAGATTGCTGGACCCCAAGAAGATTGAGGTCATATTTTCGAACGTTGAGGATATCCTGTTGACGAACACAACCTTCTTGAGTTTACTCGAGGAGCGCCAACGCAGTTGCAGGCTATACATCGATACCGTTGGGGACATACTGGATACGCACTTGACAAAGATGACCATTTACAAGGCGCGTCTCCGCGTTCCTACGTTTTGTGCAAACTGATTGCGATAGCGGGATTTAGAATTACTGCATCAATCAAGCACACGCGATCAGAGTATTGCAATCATTGAGAGACAAAAATGCAGACCTTGCCACCCACTTGCAGGTAGGTATCCTAGTGGCGCTCAAGGATCGTTTAGTCGGCTAAAGCTAAGGACCCACAGCGATTACGTGAGGATCCTGCCGTGCGCAACCTCGACCTTTCCAGCTACCTGCTCGTGCCTAGTAAGATTTAGAAGGTCCATATGAGGCATTCGTTGAAATCAACACGGCATCACAGTGCAACGCATTACGCGATATCCGCTACTCATCAAGCAAATTCTACAGTGTACGGAACCAGACCAGGACAGAGGGTTGATAGCACGTGCACTAAATACGGCTGAGAGGATCCTCGAAAACATTAATGAGGCGATACGTGAGCAAGAAAGCTATGATCGGCTCAAGGCACTCTCACAGGACCTCTGGATTGGTCAAGGGTGCGTGTTTGCCAACCTGGACGGGGATATTTACACAGCGCTTACTGACCTGTTGTTCCGCAGGCGTCTGGACCTTACAGCTCCGACTCGGCACCTAGGAGACCGGAGATTACTAAGAGAGGGCCTTCTTAACAAAGCTAAGAGTGGGCGCAGACTGCGCGCGTTCTTGTGCAACGATATTCTTTTGTTGACAGACGAGCACGGAAAAACCTTATACCGTATGGTGCGTGCACGTTCGTGGACTATTGAATGCCAGTATTCTCACCCAAAGTCTGTGTCTGAATTAGCCTATTCCACTGTCGGAGATTCGCGTCGAAGAAGCTTCAGGGCACCGAGGTGAGTGAGCGCAATGAAACACGTCCTCTTCACGTCTTCTCATGGATGGAGTGATGCAGACGACCTTTCATTCGAGTTGTCAATGGCGTACCCGCGCGGTGGAGACAAAATTACTCTGAGGGCGAGTTCTGCTCGAGAGCGTCATCGGTGGATGACCGATATTGAGCTGACAAGTGGGAAGTGCAAGGATGCGGAAAAGGCGGCGGCATTGAAGGCTCATGTGACTGATCGAGGGCTATCTCACTAGGACATCATTTTCTTGCATTACTTATCTTTGAATTGGACCGTAACGTGTCGTGTGCTGTATTTATTATAGTACAAATTATGGCTCGGCTGGGGCTGCGTATGTGTGCTCGGACCGTATGTGGATTATGTAATACAATCTAGCCCTTGTGCCTTGTGGATTTGGTTGGGGCTTCAAGTTCAAGCTTCAAGTGGGACTTGGCCACTAACTATGAGCACAACGGATCCACTCGACGCTCTTCGCGCAGCAATCAGTGAAAAATATGACATTACACCCGTAAATGCCTCAGGCGCCCCTGCAGGCTCTCTCCGCGCTGCTACCCACCTGCGCCTCTCAACTGCAACGATCCTTCCAAAGAGCACGCCTACCCGCCTCCGTAAGGCGGGAAGCAGTGTGACAGACCCGAGGTCCCACCCAGATGGCTTTTTCATGCTCGAAGCCGTTTATGTCGCGTGGTTGTTACGCGATACGCCCGGTGGGGAGTACATGAAGCAGGCACGAGAACATGGGCTCCCAGCCGGAGGTTTCGTCAGTCTGACGGCGCGGAAGAGCATCGTTGATTGGCTGAAGCGCACCGTCACCTTGTTGGATAGCATTGTCCCGCTTCTAGGTGTGTCTTGCTCATCTGTTTATGGGTCCATCAGTCCCGAACAACTGCAACGCATTTCAGAGTCAACTACGCCACCTGGGTCCCCACCCGCTTCCGTCTATCGCCGTCTGCATGCCGCAACTTCTTCCACCACACATACGCATACATCATCCTCTGCATCTACCCGTCACCGTGGAGATGCTGGGATGACCTCGTCACCTGCCAAGCGACGCTACGTCCCAGACGCTGCAGACGTAGAAATCGTAAAGAAAATTCGCCAAGGAGAGGTCGAACTCCGGGACCACAATACCGTATTGCGTGGAATCAAGAATAATGTATGTCTTTTTGTGTTATCCTGGCGCTTTTCGTGTGCTCAGTTCCGTAGGATTTTTCATCTGTACGAAATGTGTGTCTCGCCAAGGTCAAGAGCCTCAAAAAGACAGGTGGGCCCGTGCCCGCCGTAGCACCGCTGTCAGGTAGCGTAGCGTCATTTGAGGTCGGTTTGTTACCCCTGCTGACGTCACCTCGCTGGCAGACCCCAAGCACGCCCGTAAACAGAGTGCGTGCGTTCATTTTCACTCATCAAAGTCATTCCCGAGACATGTTGTACAGAGACCGTTTACCCAATCATAATGATATCCTCATCTCCGACGTCCCTGATTACCATGTACAACGTTCGGCGCTTTCTACAAGAGTCGATGCATGTTTTCCTCATGCACGCACTCTAAATGGAAACTGACCATGTGGATACCTCGTTGTAGATTTGAGCCATCCGCAGAGGCACGGGCGCACGCTGCTGCTGAGGGTAGCACTCGGGCAGAAGATCTCATACCTATAGATCGAGAGCGTACGATGGTTGAACCAGGTGGCCAGACGCGGGCAAGCGCTCAACGATACTATGTTGTTGACTCGGTCGAGGCTCTGAACAAGTTTGGCGCGGATGCTTGGGACCGTGTCGTCTGTGTTCTTACGACAGGCCAAGTGTGGCAATTCCGGCCTTATAAATGGAGTGAACCGCGCGTCCTATTCCACCACGGTGAGTTTGCGTTTTGGCTGTGCAGCTGTGCCGGTGATCACGGTGATCATGAAAAACAGTCAAAGGCATATACGTGTCATGGGCAAATGACCCGCCTAACCCGAAAGTCAAGGATTGGAATGTCACGGAACTCAAGGTGAATGAACGGCGCGGTTCTTCAGAATTGCAAGGGTTGTTAATTGACTGTCTACGGCCAGATCGATCCTCATCGTCGACACGTGGACAAATCGACGGTGGCTTACTTTTGGAAGACGCTAGACACCTGGACTGCGTTGCATAAGCCGGCACTCGTAAACACATAGTTACGATATCGATCCTTATTGTCAGCAGCTCGTGCCTGATTGGGCCATGGCACCATTTTTATGAAACCCTAACCCTAATAAAAGGTGTCGAGGTGGTACGACTTGTTGTTTGTTGCCATTGCCAGCCTGAGCGGGCTTTCCGGGAGTGGCTTGGTTTCTGCCTTTTCTCCTCTCCTTCATCATCAACGTATAAACATGCCTAAAATACCCCCCATTTCTCCCGCTACCGGTCAACCTGCCTCTCCAGAATTTATTCATACCGTCGATGGCAATTTCGTCGATTCCCATGGCCGTACCATCTTATTCCGTGGTGTCAATCTTTCTGGTTCATCAAAAGCTCCAGTTGGCGAGCCCTCTTACCTATTAGACGGTTTTTGGGATGGTGCCGAAGCTGGCGGGAACAGCTTCATCTCTCGCCCACTCAATCTCGACGATGGGTCAGCTGATGTCCATCTCGCCCGTCTACGGGGTTGGGGCTTTAACATATTACGCTATCCGGTCACTTGGGAATCTCTTGAACATGAAGGACCGTAAGTCGTCAAGTACTCTTCAGTGGTTTATCCTACTGACAGAAACGATAATTGCAGTGGTGTTTATGACTATGACTTTATGGACTACACTATCCGCGTATTGCGGAAATGCAAAGAGTATGGATTCAGAGTATACATGGACCCCCATCAAGACATCGTGAGTCTCTGTCCCGTCCTCTCACTCATGTTTCACACTCTCATCACGAAAAATGTGTTTTCGTCCTTTCTCCGGCCCGTTTCACTGCCGCCGCGTCATCTCTACTCGGTCCGTCGACCCCTCTATTCGACCCCTCTCTGATCCGACCTCTCATCAACGTCGTCTTCTCCCTTAACGCTATCGTTTACGCCGTTTCGTAGTGGTCTCGGTATTGTGGTGGCTCCGGAGCTCCATACTGGACACTTGCGGCATGTGGTATGAACCCGCGCAATTTCACAGCTACCCAGTCAGCTATTCTCCACAATGAGTACCCACTAGCCCATGAGCCAGACCCCGCTTCAGTCCCAGCTATGATGTGGTCAACCAACTACGGACGCCTTGCGCCACAAACACTCTTCACCTTGTTTTTCGCTGGTCGTGATTTCGCACCTAACTGTGTCATTGATGGATGCAATATCCAGGACTACCTCCAATCGCACTATATTGAAGCGTTCGGACAGCTAGCTGATAGGATTCGGGAAGCTGGCGACTTACTGGACAATTGCGTAATTGGCTGGGATAGCATCAACGAGCCATCCGAAGGCTTGGTGGGATATCCAAACTTGCATGTGTTACCCGACAAACAGGGATCAACGCTCAAAAAGGGCCCTACCCCAACACCGGCACAGTCGTTGCGTCTTGGAATGGGACAAGCCCAGACGGTGGAAAACTGGAAATTTAATGCATTCGGACCACGGCGTGCAGGCTCGGTGACGATTGACCCAAAAGGCCTTACTATCTGGGCAGACCCTTCGGCCGAACCAGGTGGCGTGCATCCGCAGTATGGATGGAGGCGTGCGCCAGGTTGGCAACTGGGCGTTGATATCTGGGCTCAGCATGGGGTGTGGGACATTGAAACAGGTTACGTAATGCAGCCCGATTATTTCCGTTACCTTCCTGAGATGGAGGAGGTCGTCGAGGTCGAATTTGTCGCTGACTATTGGGCCCCACATTGGCAAGCATGGGCACAACGCATTCGCAGGGCTCATCCAGAAGCAATCCATTTTGTTGCCCCTCCCGTGTTTGCGCAACCCCCTCCACTACCTGTCGAGGACTTAGCAGGACGGTGTGCCTACTCGGCACATTACTACGACGGGCTCACACTCGTGACACGCCACTGGAATTGGTTCAACGCAGATGCGGTCGGGTTGCTACGCGGGAAATATCGGACCAAACTGCAAGCGCTTAGGGTCGGTGAAGCCGCCATTCGACGTTCGCTTCAGGCCCAGTTGAAGATGCTCAAGGATGACGCACCCATCCTCGGCGCCTTCCCGACAATGATCGGTGAAGTTGGCATCCCTTTTGACATGGACGAACGCCGTGCATATGGCTGGACGGATGGGGGTCGTCACAAAGGCGACTACTCTAATCAGCAACACGCACTCGACGCCAGTCTCAACGCTATGGATGGCCCAAATTCGCTCAGCTACACAACGTGGACGTATTGCGCTGATAATCTCCATTCGTGGGGTGACCTGTGGAACATGGAGGACCTCAGCTTGTGGAGTGCCGACGACTTGCGTCCTAGGGGCGAATCTAACGTGTACCAAGGCAATGGAGACAAGTCATCCGCGTTGTTACTGGCGGGAACGGGAGACTGTGCATCACAGTCACTGAGCACGGTGCGGCTTGGCGCTACCAGTGGCTTTTCAGTGGGGTATCCATCTCAGCTGTCCGTGGCAACTATGCCAACTCCAATAAACGACGACGGACGTAAGGCGGATATCACCTCTTTCAGTCGCTGGGACAGCACATTCGACTTTTTGACGGATGGGGCCCGAGCGGTGAAGGCGTTCAGCCGGCCGTATCCAATGGCCACCGTCGGAATACCCACCGACATTCGGTTTGACGTTGCCAAAGCCGAGTTTCGTATGGTCGTTCAAGTTCGTGCAGAGGACGCACCAGTCATCGTCGTCTCATCAGCGATACGCCCTGGCACACCTTCCCGGTCCTCTGTCTTGGATCCAAAATTAGATCCCCCAGCCACCGAGATCTTTTTGCCTATTGTCCACTTTGCTGCCGACCGCACGGTGGGCACGCTGCTCGACAAGTCTAAGTTCAGGGCGGATATGCCCACACCCGATCTGGGTATGGATGATGGGCCAGTTCGTTCGCGCTCCAGTGAGACGTTGCGTGGTGTTGCCCGTGGCCCGTACCCTCCCCGTCCATTACTAAACGGTCTCGCCGCGGCCGTGTTCGTATCTGCAGGTCGCTGGGAGCTTGACGGTACAACGTTGCGATGGTGGTACCCTGTGCCACGACTAGGTGAGCCAGATCGTGAGTACACCATCGTCGTTGCGAGGCGCGGTGGTCGCATCGTTACAACGGAGGAGCACAAGCACCAGACCCTCTGGGAGCGCATATGTGACGGTGCAAGTGGCTGTTGTATTATGTGAATCCAGGACAAGAGACGATATTTTTGTCACGCAGTTGTCGTGTTCGCATTATCTTATCTTATGTCTCGTCATCTGCTTCATAACTTCTTATCCCTAGACACGTATTCGATCACGAGGTCTTATAATAGCAGGTCGGAGCACGTTTGTATATTTATTACTCTCATGGGACGCTATGCCGTTGTATACAGTAGAGATCTAAATGAGTGGAGTGGAAATCAAGTCGAGTTTGTCTTTATCAGCCCGCCTCACGAGTCATTATGGGAGTTTGATGTAGTATTGGTAGCGGGAGGTAGTTCGAGAGATTCGGTGGTGGGCAGGTTAAGTGTAATGCGCGGGATCTGAAGAGGAGTATCTTGTAATTCTGCCAACCCACCTCGTAACTGGATCTCGGCTATACGGTTTAAAGTACGAGACAGGTCCTGGGTACTACCTCAAGATCAGCACCACGAATGCTTTTTTGTTATGTCGATGAAATGTTTGAAAGGGATTTACCGTTGTTGTTCCTCCAGCAAGGCGTCTTCCCATCTCTGAAGATGCGCACAAAGGTCGCGCACTTGGACCTGCAGCTCCTCGATAGAATCGTTCACGCCCGAGCGTTGTTTTGACTGGTTGCGTGACGAACGCCACGTTTCGCCTATGATGAGCGCTGCTGCGACACTGAATAAGAAGCCCTCTGCAATAAAGTTCGCGCCGTTCTCGATGGCTCTGAAAATAGAGATAAGCTGGTGGTTGGTGGTTGGACGTCGTCCCCCACGAGAGCGGAACGTGCGCGACTGAATGAACGGACGGACGCACCTGGCTTCTGAGAGTGGACGGACGTGCTTGGCAGGTTCGCCCAAAAGGCCCGTTCGTAACCTCACCTCGTAGCGGTACATGGTCTGTGCGAGCGACATACAAGCATTGCGGAAGCGTTCGTGCCTTTTTTGTTTTTGTTTGGGATATCATCAGTCTGCTGCTGCTGCATATACTGCTGCGAGCTTACTAACTCTCTTGCTTGGTTCTTGATTTTTGCGCTGATGGGCTTGGCTAGAGTCTTTGGGGTGGATTCGACTATTTAACGTGTTATGGAGATGGGTTTTCTCACCCGAATTAATAACGTCCCGATCTTCACAGTTGCCATCTCGAACCTCGAAACTCGAACTTGTGTTGAATAGCGGGGTAGAGTTGTGCGTCGGCGCCGGGCCGTGTTCCGTGTTCCGTGCTGGTGACCGTCACGCGTTACGTCACGTCAAGCCGTCACAGCCAATTATGTAATCAGGCCAAATCATCTCTTCTTTCATCGTCACCGTCACATCTGCATCTGTCTCGCGCAGCATCCGCTGTGAAGCATTAACTTGCTTTACAACCCTCCCGTTTGTCTCTAGGTCGTACTCTGTAGGTGGTTGTCATGTCGCAGCAGGTTTCACAGCAGTACGCATGTGCGTCAGTTTTTTCCTTCATGGCGCCTTTTCTCTCCGATCCAGTCCCCTCGCTGTATGGGCAAGGCGCGCGTGGGTGCTTATCCTGATGTGGGATAGCTATATTTCTGCCGGGTTTCCTGGTACTGGTGCTCGGCCGTTCCAGCGTTGGCTCACGATTCGCTGTGTTGTCCTTTTGTCTGGTCCGCCTTAGCCCCGGGCCCAGCCTTGTGTTGTTGTCTCGGATATCGTTCGCATATGCTAATCTCAGTCTTTCAGTTCGCGCCCAAAAATCTGTTGGCCTTGTTGGCGGATCACCTACTTATAATCCGATAGAGGCATTCCAGGCTCCAGATGCCACAGCCCGCACGTACCAGTACAGCCCGGACGGGAGGCTTGTTGCATTTGCTGTGCCGTCCAGGTGCGTCAAGTTGCGGTACTCGTTCGACAAAACATCGCTGACCAGAAGTTTTGTAGTGTGCGCGTCCATCAGGCAGAAACGGCTCTGCTACTTCAGGATCTCGCGATTCCTAATGTTATCGAGTTCAGGTTTTCTCCACGTGGGACATATCTTTCCACTTGGGAACGCCACGTCAACCACGGAGATGGTACTCAGCACAAGAACCTGCGCGTCTTTTCTGTTTCCACAGGGGAGGAGCTCATTTCCTTTACTCAAAAGTCCCACGACGCCTGGGACGTTCAGTACACTATCTCGGAATCTCATGCCGTTCGTCTCGTTGGCACCGAGATTCAAGTTTTCAATCCGGCGGAGTGGGGGAAAGGCATCGCTAATCGTCTCAAGGTCGATGGTGCATCCTCCGTTGCCCTTAGTCCCGGTCTCAACCCTTCTGTCGCCATCTTTGTCCCCGAAAAGAAGGGCCAGCCGGCGAACGTCCGTATCCACACTTTGCTTAACCTCAGCGCACCCCCTACCTGTCAGAAGACGTTTTTCAAGGCCGAGAAGTCCCAAATCAAGTGGAACAACCTCGGCACGCAGGTCCTTGTCCTCACACAAACGGATGTCGACAATACCAATAAAAGCTATTACGGGCAGTCGGGATTGTACCTGCTCAGTGCCGCCGGGAACTTTGACTGTCGCATTTCTCTTGACAAGGAGGGTCCTATTCACGACTTTGCTTGGAGCCCAAACTCCAAGGAGTTCGGGGTCGTGTATGGGTGTAAGGCCTGTACACGTCCAAATTCTGGATACTTTACCTGACGGTTTCTTTTCAGTTATGCCCGCCAGAGTAATGCTTTTCGATCAGCGCGTGCGCCCCTTGCACGACTTTGGCACCTCTTTCTATAACTACATATCGTTCAACCCTCAGTCGCGGCTAATCCTACTTGGAGGTTTCGGTAATCTCGCGGGAAAAATTGACGTATACGACAGACGTTCGTTGACCAAGATATCTACAATTGATGCGTCCAATACATCGCACTGCGAATGGTCCCCTGACGGCAAATTCATCCTTACCGCCACGCTCTCCCCGCGTTTGCGTGTCGATAATGGAATCAAGGTGTGGTACATACTTGGCCAACTCCTCCACATTCAAGATTGCGAAGAGCTCTATCAGACAAGTTGGCGTCCAACACCCATCGATGCAGTACCACCGTTCCCATCTGTGATACCGCCTGCACCTACTCCTTCTGCGAGTGTCCAAACTGCAGTGTCTAATGCAAAGCCCTCTCCTGCTCGACCGTTGGGTGCCTATCGTCCCCCGGGGGCACGGGGCCAAGGTGCCTCTCTCGCTTACAGCCGTGAAGAGGACAATGATTCATCGACCGGTACACCCCGTGGTAGCGGTACAGCAACTCCCACGCGCCAGGGTCGTTCTCCTGCATTTCCGTCAAACGGCCAAAGTCGCCGATACGTTCCCGGTGCACCAACCCCTCCTAACGCCGAAAATGGGAAACCGCGCAAGCGTAAGGGTCCGAAAGAGAAAGAGAAAGGTGACGGAGGTGGGCGTCGAGAAGAGGGAACTGCACCCGAATCTTCTGCTGCAGTACCACCGCTTATCAAAGTTGATACTGATGAACTCCCGACAAATAATGATTCCGTGCCACCTACTCCTGGAGTGGAGCCTCTCGACCCTGTACAGAAGAAGATTCGAAATCTGAACAAAAAGGTGAGTCGATGTTTGTCCTGTTTATGACCATTTGATACGATCGTCATAACTCCAGCTGAAGGCCATTGACGAGCTTAAAGCAAAGGTGGCGCGTGGCGAGCGTCTCGAGGCGACGCAGCTCAAGAAGATTGAGAGTGAAGCAGACATACGAAAGGAGCTTGCGGCGGCGGTCAGTTTATCAGACTGAGCTGCTTTCCCTTTTGGAGTCCAGCGCTTTCTGTGGCTGTGGCTGTGTAGTGTTTAAAATGTGTACCCGACCTCTCTCTCTCTTTAAGCGATGTAGTGGTTGGAGATGATCTATGATACTTGCATTGTGAAAAAGTTCTTTTCACTTTTTGGTGAAAGTAGAGAATAAATCACATGAAACGGACTCAGGTGCAGGCGAAGTGGCCGTGCAGACCTCTCGTAATCGACTACCTGTATCTGTTCATCGTATCTATGGACCACGGAGAAGGACCGATACCGTGCGGCGCTCACGCTACAGATCGCAAATCTCCGGACGCGCTCCCTGTTCGCGTACCGCCTCTACGTGGACGACCTGCCGCAAGGCATCGCGTTCTTCTCCACGGTGGACGTCGACTCGGTGCTGCGCAAAGGAGACGGACATTCCGTGCGTGACGACCTCGCAACTGACACTGATCCCTCCCGGCGAGTCCCTCGGCATCGAACAAGTGCTCGTGCGCACGTGCGGCACCTGTGGGCGGACAGCTGCCCTATAGAGGAGCTTGAGGAGGGCGCGGATCAGGCGTGGGGGTGGGAAGCCACTCGTCGGGTATGTGAGCCCAGACTAGACTGCTGCAGACAGCGTGGCGTGGCTCCGCGCCGCAAGCGACGAACGAGTTCGCGGAGGTGGAATGGAATACCTCGGGCAGCAGGTGTTCGGCGTCAAGTACGGGGGCGATGTCGGTAACGGTGCGCCGGATGCGAGGATGAAAGCGTTAGTGTTGGGCGGTACCGGTACCGGCGGAAGAGCGGAGGAGGCCAACGAGTGCGGAGGCGATGAGGCGGCTCAAGATGAGATGAGCTTACGATAGAAGTTGGGTCAGCGCTGGCTTTCTTCGTGTTCATGTTAATCTATCATTCACATGCATGTACAGTAGTAAGGTCCTACTCTATATAGAGCAGTGGCAGCAGCACGGTACGCGTACGAGTTCGCACGGGT